>JASAMX010028864.1:0-47873 GCA_030248175.1 Microlaimidae sp. YZB2_3
CATATTCATGCTTTTACACCCTTTTTATACATGAATATGGCTTTTTATTCAATAAAATGTAGTATTATCCTATAAAAAGAACAATTATTAAAGTTATTATGGTTTAAAACTCTTTTGCTTTGGACACCGGACCCCACCTGACCCCCCTCTAGATTTCAAAATTTCGCACCCCGGGTCGACCCCCCTAAAAAGCTAGGGGGGGTCTGGACCCCCCTGGGACCCCCCTCCTAGAATTCGAAATTCGATTTACCCCGGGTAACCACCCCCCCTAGCTTCCCCGACCGTGCTCACCTATGACAAACAAAAACATTTTTAGTATTAAAACATTTAAATATTAGAACAGAGGAACTAACTGGGTGTTAAAAAATTTTTAGAAAGCTAATTTTGATTAAAAGTTCAGAAGGGAGGTTTCATGTGGGTCCAAATTTTTAAACGTTATAAAAGGATAAACGAATTTCCGCGTTTAACGCGGATAGATAGTTTGTTTAATTACGTACCCCACCAAATATTTTACTTTTTCTTATTAGTTTTAATAAAAATATATCCACAAAAGGAAGTAAAAACGTTGTTAAATTTTTGTTCTTTTATATTTTTCCTTTTTTTAAAATATTAATTATTTTACAAGGTGGAAATGGAGTTGGCGCTGAGTAAAGCAAAGTGCGATAAAAAGTTTAAAAAGATATCCGAACTCTTAATATTTAATTTTTATAACCTATAGAGCATAGGTGGGAGGGCAGCATCTCGGATTTTGGGGAAGGGGGTAAACCCGACCGCCCAAATTTGGGGGGGGGGGTGTCCCGAAAATTTTTTTGGGGTATACGCCAAATATCCCAGTTTTAACGTTTTGAGTACTTGGACCCCCAAATTTTAGGGGGGGGGGTGTCCGGGGTACACCCAAATTTTAAGAGGGGTTTCCGCTATTTTCAGGATTTTTGGGAGGGATGTGTACGTATAACCCCCAACCTCCTCCTGCCCACCTGTGATATAGAGTCGAGGTGGTCTAAAGTAATCAGGTACCAAAATACATAGTCATAGTACCACAAATTTCGAAGGAAGACAAATTAATACATTTAATGAGTGGTTTTATTATCAATTTTCTGCAAATATTTTTTCCTATTTTTCATTATATGTATACTATAAAAATTAGTAGATTCACATATAAAATCATGTTATTACCTAAGGAATCTGCTCGTTTTAATATGTGATGCTTTAAGTAAAAAATAAGAAATATCGAGCGCTGAGCATAGCGACAAAACTTTGTCCCTTGTCAGATGTCAAGGGGCAAAGCCCCTCGTCACTTGTCAGGAGGTCCCTGGGAACAAAATTTTTAATTTAAAGCGCTAAAATACTGTATAAATAATATTCCAGATGATGTTAAGACTTATGTACTGCCCCCCCACAGGGGATTTATTGGGGGGGGGCAATTCCAAAAACGGGGGGCAATAGAACGGGCGGGGGCGGCCGCCCCCCCGTCCCCCCCCGCCCCATGTCCCCTGGGCACGCCACTGCCCCCAGATCCAAAATTTTGGATCTCTCCCCCGGAAATTTCAGGGTGCCCTCCCCTTCCTCTCAGTTTTCTCAGAGCGATCCGGCCTGACCCCAACAAAGCATAATTTTTTATTCACTGTCAAAAACACAGTTTTATAGTAACAGTGTTTAAATACACTTATTAGGCCTAAATACGCTGTTTTAGTGGATAAAATTCAATATTAGAGACCTAAAAATACTTAAATTTCTGATTTCAAAAACTTGGTTAAAAAATCGGACCCCTCTTAAGTTTGAAATCTCGCATCCCGGGTCGACCCTCTGAAAAGCCAGGGGGGTCCCGGATCAGAGCCCCCTGAAAACTTTTTGCTTTCCATCCACTCGGGGATGAACCCGACTCCCCCATAGATGTTTTGGGGGGGACAGAGGGGTCCACCCCCCTGAGCATACATGGGCAAGTTGGTCCGGAGTGGGGGGGGGGGTTAAACCCCAAATTAGGGGGGGGGGGGGGTTAAAATCCGAGAAACGCAAAATACCCATATCGTTTTTTTTCTGGAGATGCATTTTACCCATATCGTTTTTTGATTTGGAAGGAAAAATAGGTTAAAAACACTAATTTTAGGTCAAAAAGCCTTTTTTATTGCATTTTTGAGCTTTTTATTGCTTAAAACATTCATTTTGACCTCAAAACTTAAGTTTGGAGGCAGTTAGAAGTCATTTTAAAGACATTTTTTTTTCTTCATTTTTCCAAAATTGGGGTGGGGGGTTAACTTTCTCCTCCTCACTTCTGAGTGGGGGGGGGGGCGGTTAAACCCCACTTCTTTGAATTTGGGGGGGGGGTTAAACCCCCCCAACCCCCCCCCCCCCGTGCCCATGTATGCCCTAGAGCCAAAATTGGACCCCCCTGACCCCCCCCTAAATTTGAAATTAAGCACCCGGGGTAGATGCCCCTAAAAATTCAGGGGTTCGCAACTCCGCACCCCTCTGGACGCTCGCCCCCCTAAAAAAATATTGGCCTTCCACCCAAGTGTGGACCCCCTAAGCGGACCCCATCAAAAACATCTATGGACCCCTCCCTTAGCGAACCTCCTGACCAAAAACACCTATGGCTAGATAGATGCATGGGTGGACTGGACGCCATCCCCCTCTCCTCTTTTCTCACCTATGGTTTGCGGCCATCGGTAAGAAAGGGGGGGGGCAGGGTGGGGTCCACCCCCCTGAGCCTCAAAAGTTTAGGACACCCCTAGACGAAAATCTGGGGCCCCCCTCCCCCCAACTTTTTCGAATTTTTTACCCATGACCGCCCTATAGATTTTGTATTCTGACCCCACCTCACCCCTTGGTAAAATTTTAGATACCTTTTTTATACTAAATTTTCTTCCAAAAACGTGAATTTTCATCACATATTCATGCTTTTACACCCTTTTTCTACATGAATATGGCTTTTTATTCAATAAAATGTAGTATTATCCTATAAAAAGAACAATTATTAAAGTTATTATGGTTTAAAACTGTTTTTCTTTGGACACCGGAGACCACCTGACCCCCCCTAGAGTCCAAATTTTCGCACCCCGGGTCGACCCCCCTAAAAAGCTAGGGGGGGGGTCCGGACTCCCCTGGAACCCCCTCCTAGAATTCAAAATTCGATTTACCCCGGGTAACCACCCCCCCCCCTAGCTTCCCCGACCGTGCTCACCTATCTTTGCGGCCGTTTTGGTGATCGCAGCTAGTCTTTTTATGTGAGCATATTTCGATAACGGTAGGATTGATTTGAACAAAATGTTATAATATATAATAGAGTATAATGTTAACTACTTATACATTGATATAATTAATGTCTAAATCAATCGCACCATTAGCGAGATTTTCGCACCTAAAATTTTTTTTAGTCTCACTCAATCACTTTTGAACAGACCTTAGTTTAAATTTTTGTTAAAAAAATCTGTTTTTTATAATTAAAAACCTATGTTTTCATGATTTTTTATGCAATAGATATATTTGCGCATTATATATGTTTCTGTTGCTCATATATTAAAGTAATTGTCCTTGCGTTTGCGTAGCAAATTTAAATGAAACAATAAGTTTTACCTCATTCTGGTGCCTTGTTTTCCGTCTGTCATAAGTTGTTCCAATAAGGCGTCCATATCGTTCCTTCTTTCCACTTGGGCGTTTGCAGCCTGGGAATCTTGTACAACAGAAATTATAACCAGACACACGCAGGCTAGGCAAAAAACGATGGATTTTGTTGACACGGACATTTTATTGGCGATATTATGCTATTTCTTGGAAGATTCGCGTGAGAGCAGAGTGTTCAAATTTAACCTGAAAAAATGATTCGAAGTTTCAAGAAAATGCTGAAGACTAAGAATGTAGCACTTGATATGATTTTGGAAATTCAATTACCGTGTTCTTGATGATGAGAAAAAGACACTTATGGTTGTTTGAATTTTTCGCAAAAGCGCTGCTTAGCTATCTTGTTTTAACTTGGGCATTAGTGTTGATTGATGCGTGCCATATTCTTGTTTCAAAATCTTACATTGACGTTTTTAAATATATTAAAAAGTATATAAATCAATTGGTAAAGTCCTTTAAATCAATCTTTTTTGTTTGTTGAATAGCGAAAGGAAGTCAAGCAAAAAACATCTCATAGTTACGGAAACAGACATCTTTATATGAGACAAAATATGAGCAAGTTGGTATCTAGAATAAAGCTTTAAACCCTCTCCCCTATAGAAGAACACGGTCACCGTATATATAGTTGGGGCATATGTGGGCAGAGAGGTGTTATATTTCCCGCCCCTTAAAATTCCGAATACTGCCGGCCCGCCCCCCCCCCTAAAAAAATTCGGGGGGCTAGGCTGCCCATCTATGGTTAGGAGGGGGTGGTATTTATCCCCGGCAAAGACATAGATAAGAAAAGATAAGTAAAAGGGTTAAAATCTAGTATATAAGGGGGTCAGATAAGAAAAGATAAATAAAAGGGTTAAAAATCTAGTATATAAAGGGGTCAGATAAGAACAGATAAATAAAAGGGTTAAAAATCTAGTATATAAGGGGTCAGATAAGAAAAGATAAGTAAAAGGGTTAAAAATCTAGTATATAAGGGGGTCATGGCATGGATGCAAAGTCGACCTCGACCTGGAGTGGAAAAATTTGAAAAATAGACGGGGGGTCTGATGTCCGTAATAAAACGCTTTAAAGTCATTTATTGTACTAAAAAATGGTGTATATATATTTTGGTAAAATGTAAGTATGAAAAAAATGTAAAATTACCGGCATTCTTTAAGAACAACCCACTCAAGTGGTCACCGGAAAAATGGAATGTTTAAAACCGTTATTTTACAAGTAAATTATCGTGATAAAACTCATAAATAACATTTATCGTGGACTTTAGACCTTAATTTCCCTAGGCAACCTAAGCAAAACCTTAAAATCAAGATAAATTTAATGTTTTGTTTGATTTTAAGGTTTTGCTTAGGTTGCTTAGGAAAAGTAAGGTCTATAGTTCACGATTAGGTTTTTTATGAGTTTTATCATGATAATTTATTTAAATTTATCCCTTTGTTTAAGATTTATTAAAAACTATTTTAATATAATGGGTTTTTCTTGAAAAATAACGGTTTTAAATTACCATGTTTAAAAAATTTCATCTTTCCGGTGGTCACCGGAAGGGGTTCTTGAAGAATTCCAAATTAGGGTAACTGACTTAATTTCGGCCACGCCTTAATTTCGGCCACTAATTTAGGGTGTTAGAAAATTGGCTTATTTTTAAAACACAAAAGAACTAGCACAAAAGTAACTAGATTAATGTTGAATAAAGTGTTTTTGCAAAAGTTTTGTATTTTTGTTATTCTACATTATCACCATTTTTATACAAAAAGTGAAATTTTTGTTATTTTCCTAATTTTTGCTTTGTGTTTTAACTGCATCAAATTTAGAACGAAGCAATATATAACCTTAAAATATCTTCTATTTAAGGCTCAAAGTTGTTAATTTTTATGTTTTGATATTTTCTTCAAAATCATTTTGCAATGCGTTTAACTAACTGCGCATTTTAAGATTCCGTTAATTTCGGCCACCTGAAAATTTAGGTGAAAGAACCTGCCGTTTTTTGCTGTTTTTAAATATCATTGTACTACCGTATTTATAAAGAATTTTTTTGCTCGTTTGACTTTGTTTTGACGTTTTTTAAGCCAAAAATAAAAATTGAACAAAAATACAAATTATTAAAACTTGTTTTTTTTAAGGTTTTGACATAATTATTTAAAGTCTTGCTAATAACTATTAAAGTTCGCAAACGGCAAAAATTAATTTATATGTACCAAGGACAATACCTAAGGGTAAATTTGCAACCTTTAGAAATTTTTATTGTTCGTTTAAGCAATAGTTATGGCCAGTTTTTTGTAGGTGGCCGAAATAAATGGCACGCGCCTTAATTTCGGCCACTTTAAAAAAAAGTTTAAACCTTCACTGATTTTTAAGTGTGACAGAAATATTCAAATTTTGCACTGGAATAACAAATATAGCTATTGTTTGATTTTTAGGCCAAATTTTGGCTTGATTGAAAAAGCCAGAAAAAACTTATTCAAAAAAATAAAAAAAGGTGGCCGAAATTAAGTCAGTTACCCTACCTACTAATTTGGTTTAAAAATTTACGTTTTTGATAGAAAATTTCAGACAAAACTAAAGTCTGTACAAAAATGATGTGGAGTGGTCGGGCGACAAAACTTGAAATTTGAAACGTTATATCTCAATGAATAAGTGTACACATTATAGAAACATAATAAAAAAAAAACAGAAATTTGTAGTTACGATTCTGGAAGTTTAATGCTATTAGCTGGCATAAAAATGATTTTTTTGCAAAAATAAATTAAAAATTTGTAACATGCGCTTATATTTTTTTTAAACGATTTGTATAGTATTTATTTTTAGCAGTTTTAAAAAACAATTTCAGGGACAAAAATAAAATAACATTTTTTGAGCCGCCAATTTTTTTTTTGTGGGGAGGGGCACCTAAATCATCCTCCACTACCCACCCCACAAGAATTTTTTATCGCGGAGGATAGGCGTAAAAAACAGTGCACATTTGATTTATAAAATTATAAGCAACATGGTATTCATGTGGGGCAATAAGTTTTGCAAGCTCAAACTCAATCGCTCAACAATTTTTTTTGCGAAAATCGCAAAAACAGCTCAAATTTAAAATTGAGCGATTGAATTACGCTCAAACTTCACCAAATACTAGGAAACACTTGTTTTAACAACATAACACGCAGCGTTCCTTATCTTTTTGCTTTTTTTGACCAAGGTTTTTTTATCGTATCAGCCGTAGTGATGGCGTCATAAATAAACTATTTTTCAACGCTTTCAACGAATAACGAATGGTTTGAACTTTTTCAGATATATGTCCCGGTACTGGTACCAATCCTCCGTTCCAGTTATATAATGGGATTGGATTGGATATAACGTTTCGGAGTTCAAGTTTCGGTTGTCGCCAGTCCACATCATTTTTGTACAGGCTTTAGTACCTTAAATATTTTCAAGAAAAGGGGTTCAGATTTAAAATTCTAAATGAAGTTAAGCTTGGATTTTATCAGGGTTAATTTTAACTTCCTAATTTCCCACCCACTCTGCCCACTGTTGGTCAATTCTTTACTTCAGGAAGACATCTCTGAAATTAAAGCACACTGTAAACAGTGGTGATGTTCCCCTGAGCTCAAGCGCAAAGGGTTTTTGGAGCTCCGCTTTTTTTTGTACTATTTTATGAATAATTAAAGTAATGCAATAAAATTCTTTGTTAAAATTTTTTTTTAAAACTTATTTTTCAAAATTTATTTTTATTAAAAACAATAAAAACAGTCCAACAGACCTGTGCACCGTCTGGAAATGCCCCCCCCGTTTTATTGGAGGATTTGCCCCCCCCCCGTTTTATTGCCCCCCCCCGCCAAAAAATGAAAAAGTACCCTAAAATTATGACGCCATTTTTGACCTATGATGACGCCATCATCGCGAATTTTTGCAGTTTTTAGCCTATTTAAATGTATTTTAAGCCATTTTAGACTTATTTTTCCTTATTTTGGCTTTTTTTGTCCCTTTTTTCCCTTTTCCCTTCTTTTTTCTCTTTTTTTCTCTTTTTTTTCTCTTTTTTTTCTTTTCCCCCTGCTTGCCCGCCCCCCGTTTTATTGCCCCCCCCCGTTTCAAAAAAGTTGCCGCCCGTGCCCCCCCATTTTGGAATTGCCCCCCCCCCCCGTTTTAACCCCGGGGGGGCAGTGCTCAGGTCTGGTCCAAAAAAGGCAAGTAGAATAATTTAAAATTTATTTCAATGTTAAATAAACTTAATATCGCCCATTTAATGCGGAGCTCCTGAGTTTCCTCCGTTTTAAATGGATGGAGTTCCAGAGCATTATCTTGGAGGTTTAGGTTAGGCACATCACTAGTAAACACACAATAATGGTAAGCAAACAAACTGTTGACTGCAATGAATCTGAAGCTAAGTGCAACAGAACAATGTTTACTGGATTTATCCAGTTGTAATGAAGACAAACACAATAAAACTAAATTCACACAAACGTTCTTTATTGTTTTAATGCAATTTCAAGCAAAAATGTTATCAATAACCTCAGGGTTTTAAAAATTAATTAAATAAACTTCGTCAGAAACGGCTTTGTTTGGCTTCTTTTGCAATTAAAGAAATAAAAACCATTTTATTAGTTTTTCTAATACGTATTTATTTTGATTTCATATTTCATATTAAAAAGATGATTTCGCAATTCTTGTTTAAGCCTGTAAACAGTCTGAAGATAATTTCAGTGCATCTGTTATTGATGAGGTATTATCGTCATTCATTAGTTAAGATAATACTCATTCGTTCTGGGTTTAATCCACTTGCATTTTTATTCCTTCTGTTACCCAAGAAGCAAAGCATCATAACCTTAGTTCGTCATGCAATAGAACAAATCACAACTCGTATACACCAGTGATGTTTTTCCTAACTTCCAATATCATGCTCTGGAACTCGGGCCATTTAAAACGAAAAGAGCTCCGCCCTTTAAGTTGCGGCGATTAAAATGAGCGATTTGAGACCCCTTAAAATGAGCGATTTGAGACCCCTTAAAACGGGCGATTTGATTCCTCTTAAAATGAGCGATTTGAGGCTTATTTAAGATTAAAATACATTTTACACTACTCCATTTGTATTTTTATGACTATTTTTAATGATTTAAAGAAGTTTTGGACAAAATTTAGTTAACAAAAAATTTTTGACAAAACAATCTATGCGATCACTGGACACAGCCATGAATAAAGCGAGGGGAGCATCGCCGGACCGTACACAGGTTTGCATATGTTGGCGTAGAAAAAAGGGCAGGCGGACAGCCTTCTGGGAAAGAACTACCGTCCCCTTTACCAAGAATATAGAAGACAAGAGAATGTCCGACTGTACATTAATTTTGTGACCAAAATTTTGCTAGAAAAGTTGCACTTGCAAACGCTAGGATGACTTTTCTTGCAAAAATCCGCTATTTTCTGCTAATTTTCCCGCGCTGCGATTTTTAACACAGTGTTATATAGTTTTCTTGCAGTGGGGACTGCGACTTCGTTTGCACTCAATACTGCTTTATTCGCACTGCGATTATTCTAGTATTGCGAGTCTAGCTCCACAACAAAAAATACAAACGCCGGTAGTTATTATCAATTGAATGAAATAATTTAAAACTTGTTTTATTTAATTTTAAAACGTTGGAAAGTCACTTTACACGTGCTCACTAATAGTTTGTTTACGTTATAAAAAAAAACCCATAGAAAAGTCGCTCTGAATTTTTAGGGGCCTCGGTTTTTAGGGGCCATGGTTTTTTGAGCCCGTTCTCCCCACCCGCACCCCACACTCCGCTCAGCTTTTTTTGCCACATAGATGATTAAAGGGGGCAGTGTTGTCTAAAACCCGCTAGCCTCAAATCCTCGAGCCTCTCCCCCCCCCTAGAAAAAATCTAGGCCCTTTTCATCAAAATTTTTGCTCACTATATATACCTTGTGGATTTTGAGGTGTAATTAGGGGGTACGGGCTCAAAAAACCATGGCCCCTGAAAAACCGAGGCCCCTAAAATTCAAGTAGTGACTTTTTTATGGGTTTTTTTTTATAACGTAAACAAACTATTAGTGAGCACGTGTAAAGTGACTTTCCAAAGTTTTAAAATTAAATAAAACAAGTTTTAAATTATTTCATTCAATTGATAATAACTACCGGCGTTTGTATTTTTTGTTGTGGAGCTAGACTCGCAATACTAGAATAATCGCAGTGCGAATAAAGCAGTATTGAGTGCAAACGAAGTCGCAGTCCCCACTGCAAGAAAACTATATAACACTGTGTTAAAAATCGCAGCGCTGGAAAATTAGCAGAAAATAGCGGATTTTTGCAAGAAAAGTCATCCAAGCGTTTGCAAGTGCGACTTTTCTAGCAAAATTTTGGTCACAAAATTAATGTACAGTCGGACATTCTCTTGTCTTCTATATTCTTGGTAAAGGGGACGGTAGTTCTTTCCCAGAAGGTTGTCCGCCTGCCCTTTTTTCTACGCCGACATATGCAAACCTGTGTACGGTCCGGCGATGCTCCCCTCGCTTTATTCATGGCTGTGTCCAGTGATTCATAAAATTGTTCGGTCAAAAAAAATCTCCGGTTAACTAAAATTTTGTCCAAATTTTTTTAATCAATAAAAATAGTCTTAAAAATACAAATGGAGTAGTGTAAAAAGTATTTCAATCTTAAATAAGCCTCAAATCGCTCATTTTAAGAGGAAACCAATCTTGCTCTTTTTAAGGGGTCTCAAATCGCTCATTTTAAGGGGTCTCAAATCGCTCATTTTAATCGCCGCAACTTAAAGGGCGGAGCTCTTTTCGTTTTAAATGGCCCGAGTTCCAGAGCATGATATTGGAAGTTAGGAAAAATATCACTGGTGTATACGAGTTGTGATTTGTTCTATTGCATGACGAACTAAGGTTATGATGCTTTGCTTCTTGGGTAACAGAAGGAATAAAAATGCAAGTGGATTAAACCCAGAACGAATGAGTATTAACTTAACTAATGAATGACGATAATACCTCATCAATAACAGATGCACTGAAATTATCTTCAGACTGTTTACAGGCTTAAACAAGAATCGCGAACTGAATTTTTTAATATGAAATATGAAATCAAAATAAATACGAATAGGATAAAATGATAAAATGGTTTTTATTTCTTTAATTGCAAAAGAAGCCAAACAAAGCCGTTTCTGATGAAGTTTATTTAATTAATTTTTAAAACCCTGAGGTTATTGATAACATTTTTGCTTGAAATTGCATTAAAACAATAAAGAACGTTTGTGTGAATTTAGTTTTATTGTGTTTGTCTTCATTACAACTGGATAAATCCAGTAAACATTGTTCTGTTGCACTTAGCTTCAGATTCATTGCAGTCTACAGTTTGTTTGCTTACCATTATTGTGTTTACTAGTGATGTGCCTAACCTAAACCTCCAAGATAATGCTCTGGGTTCTATCCATTTAAAAAAATGTAAGGAAACTCAGGAGCTCCGCATTAAATGGGCGATATTAAGTTTATTTAACATTGAAATAAATTTTACTATTTGACTTGCCTTTTTTGGATCAGACCTGTGCACTGCCCCCCCCCCCCGGGGTTAAAACGGGGGGGGGCAATTCCAAAACGGGGGAGGCATGGGGGGCAACTTTTTTGAAACGGGGGGCAATAAAATGGGGAGGAGGAAAGCAGGGGGGAAAGAAAAAAGAGAGAAAAAAGGAGAAAAAGAGAAAAAAAGAAGGGAAAGGGAAAAAAGGGACAAAAAAAGCAAAAATAAGGAAAAATAATTCTAAAATGTCTTAAAATACATTTAAATAGTCTAAAAACTTCAAAATATTCGCGATGATGGTGTCATCATAGGTCAAAAATGGCGTCATATTTTTAGGGTAGTTTTTCATTTTTTGACGGGGGCGGGGGCAATAAAACGGGGGGCAAATCCTCCAATAAAACGGGGGGGGGAGCATTTCCAGACGGTGCACAGGTCTGTTGGACTGTTTTTATTGTTTTTAAATAGAAATAAATTTTGAAAAATAAGTTTTAAAAAAAATTTTAACAAAGAATTTTATTGCATTACTTTAATTATTCATAAAATAGTACAAAAAGATACGAAGTCTCCAAAAAACCCCTTGCGCTTGAGCTCAGGGGAACATCACCACTGTTTACAGTGTGCTTTAATTTCAAGAGATGTCTTCCTGAAGTAAAGAATTTACTAAACAGTGGGCAGAGTGGGTGGGAAATTAGGAAGTTAAAATTAACCCTGATAAAAAAATCGAAGCTTAACTTCATTTTGAATTTTTAAATCTGAACCCCTTTTCTTGAAAATATTTAAGGTACTAAAGCCTGTACAAAAATGATGTGGACTGGCGACAACCGAAACTTGAACTCCGAAACGTTATATCCAATCCAATCCCATTATATAACTGGAACGGAGGTATTGGTACCAGTACCGGGACATATATCTGAAAAAGTTCAAACCATTCGTTATTCGTTGAAAGCGTTGAAAAATAGTTTATTTATGACGCCATCACTGCGGCTGATACGATAAAAAAACCTTGGTCAAAAAAAGCAAAAAGATAAGAAACGCTGCGTGTTATGTTGTTAAAACAAGTGTTTCCTAGTATTTGGTGAAGTTTGAGCGTAATTCAATCGCTCAATTTTTGTGATATTTTAAATTTGAGCTGTTTTTGCGATTTTCGCAAAAAAAATTGTTGAGCGATTGAGTTTGAGCTTGCAAAACTTATTGCCCCACATGAATACCATGTTGCTTATAATTTTATAAATCAAATGTGCACTGTTTTTTACGCCTATCCTCCGCGATAAAAAATTCTTGTGGGGTGGGTAGTGGAGGGTGATTTAGGTGCCCCTCCCCACAAAAAAAAAATTGGCGGCTCAAAAAATGTTATTTTATTTTTGTCCCTGAAATTGTTTTTTAAAACTGCTAAAAATGAATACTATACAAATCGTTTTAAAAAAAAATATAAGCGCATTTTACAAATTTTTAATTTATTTTTGCAAAAAAATCATTTTTATGCCAGCTGATAGCATTAAACTTCCAGAATCGTAACTACAAATTTCTGTTTTTTTTTTATTATGTTTCTATAATGTGTACACTTATTCATTGAGATATAACGTTTCAAATTTCAAGTTTTGTCGCCCGACCACTCCACATCATTTTTGTACAGACTTTAGTTTTGTCTGAAATTTTCTATCAAAAACTTGAATTTTTAGAATTTGAATTAGTAGGTAGGGTAACTGACTAATTTCGGCCACCTTTTATTTTTGAATAAGTTTTTCTGGCTTTCAATCAAGCCAAAATTGGCCTAAAAATCAAACAATAGCTATATTGTATTCCAGTGCAAAATTGAATATTTCTGTCACACTTAAAAATCAGGAAGGTTAAACTTTTTTAAAGTGGCGGAAATAAGGCGCGGCCATATTTCGGCCACCTACAAAAAACTGGCCATAACTATTGCTAAACGAACAATAAAAATTCTAAAGGCTTAAACTACCCTAGGTATTGTCCTGGTTCATGGAGAATTTTGCCTTGCGAACTTTAATAGTTATTAGCAAGACTAAATAATTATATCACAACCTTAAAAAAAACAAGTTTTCATAATTTGTATTTTTGTTCAGATTTTTTATTTTTGTCTGAAAAAACGTCAAAACAAAGTCAAACGAGCAAAAAAATTCTTTATAAATACGGTAGTACAATGATATTTAAAAACAGCAAAAAACGGCAGGTTCTTTCACCTAAATTTTCAGGTGGCCGAAATTAACGGAATCTTAAAATGCGCAGTTAGTTAAACGCATTGCAAAATGATTTAGAAAATATCAAAACATAAAAATTAACAACTTTTGAGCCTTAAATAGAAGATATTTTAAGGTTATATATTGCTTCGTTCTAAATTTGATGCAGTTAAAACACAAAGCAAAAATTAGGAAAATAACAAAATTTTCACTTTTTGTATAAAAATGGTGATAATGTTCAATAACAAAAATACAAAACTTTTGCAAAAACACTTTATTCAACATTAATCTAGTTACTTTTGTGCTAGTTCTTTTGTCTATCAAAAATGAGCCAATTTTCTAACACCCTAAATTAGTGGCCGAAATTAAGGCGTGGCCGAAATTAAGTCAGTTACCGTAATTTGGAATTCTACGAACCCTTTCCGGTGACCACCGGAAAGATGAAATTTTTTTTAAACATGGTAATTTAAAACCGTTATTTTTCAAGAAAAACCCATTATATTAAAATAGTTTTTAATAAATTTTTAAACAAAGGGATAAATTTAAATAAATTATCATGATAAAACTCATAAAAAACCTAATCGTGAACTATAGACCTTACTTTTCCTAAGCAACCTAAGCAAAACCTTAAAATCAAACAAAACATTAAATTTATCTTGATTTTAAGGTTCTGCTTACGTATCAGAAAAATTGAGGTCTAAAGTCACGATAAATGTTATTTATCAGTTTTATCACGATAATTTACTTGTAAAATAACGGTTTTAAACATTCCATTTTTCCGGTGACCACTTGAGTGGGTTGTTCTTAAAGAATGCCGGTAATTTTACATTTTTTCATACTTACATTTTACCAAAATATATATACACCATTTAAATTAGTACAATAAATCATTTTAAAGCGTTTTATTACGGACATCAGACCCCCCCGTCTATTTTTCAAATTTTTCCACTCCAGGTCGAGGTCGACTTTGCATCCATGCCATGACCCCCTTATATACTAGATTTTTAACCCTTTTACTTATCTTTTCTTATGTGACCCCCTTATATACTCAGATTTTTAACCCTTTTATTTATCTGTTCTTATCTGACCCCTTTATATACTAGATTTTTAACCCTTTTATTTATCTTTTCTTATCTGAACCCCCTTATATACTAGATTTTTAACCCTTTTACTTATCTTTTTCTTATCTATGTCTTTGCCGGGGATAAATACCACCCCCTCCTAACCATAGATGGGCAGCCTAGCCCCCCGAATTTTTTTTAGGGGGGGGGGGCGGGCCGGCAGTATTCGGCAATTTTAAGGGGCGGGAAATATAACACCTCTCTGCCCACATATGCCCCAACTATATATACGGTGACCGTGTTCTTCTATAGGGGAGAGGGTTTAAAGCTTTATTCTAGATACCAACTTGCTCATATTTTGTCTCATATAAAGATGTCTGTTTCCGTAACTATGAGATGTTTTTTGCTTGACTTCCTTTCGCTATTCAACAAACAAAAAAGATTGATTTAAAGGACTTTACCAATTGATTTATATACTTTTTAATATATTTAAAAACGTCAATGTAAGATTTTGAAACAAGAATATGGCACGCATCAATCAACACTAATGCCCAAGTTAAAACAAGATAGCTAAGCAGCGCTTTTGCGAAAAATTCAAACAACCATAAGTGTCTTTTTCTCATCATCAAGAACACGGTAATTGAATTTCCAAAATCATATCAAGTGCTTGTGCTACATTCTTAGTCTTCAGCATTTTCTTGAAACTTCGAATCATTTTTTCAGGTTAAATTTGAACACTCTGCTCTCACGCGAATCTTCCAAGAAATAGCATAATATCGCCAATAAAATGTCCGTGTCAACAAAATCCATCGTTTTTTGCCTAGCCTGCGTGTGTCTGGTTATAATTTCTGTTGTACAAGATTCCCAGGCTGCAAACGCCCAAGTGGAAAGAAGGAACGATATGGACGCCTTATTGGAACAACTTATGACAGACGGAAAACAAGGCACCAGAATGAGGTAAAACTTATTGTTTCATTTAAATTTGCTACGCAAACGCAAGGACAATTACTTTAATATATGAGCAACAGAAACATATATAATGCGCAAATATATCTATTGCATAAAAAATCATGAAAACATAGGTTTTTAATTATAAAAAACAGATTTTTTTAACAAAAAATTAAACTAAGGTCTGTTCAAAAGTGATTGAGTGAGACTAAAAAAAATTTTAGGTGCGAAAATCTCGCTAATGGTGCGATTGATTTAGACATTAATTATATCAATGTATAAGTAGTTAACATTATACTCTATTATATATTATAACATTTTGTTCAAATCAATCCTACCGTTATCGAAATATGCTCACATAAAAATTATTTCCAATCTTTCTTCATCATTTTTGAACAGATTTTAAAAATTTAAAAACTGCTATTCGAACGTTAACTTTTAATTTTAAATTTAAAGACTAGCTGCTATCACCAAAACGGCCGCAACCATAGTTGAGCACGGTCGGGGAAGCTAGGGGGGGGGGGTGGTTACCCGGGGTAAATCGAATTTTGAATTTTAGGAGGGGGTTCCGTACGGACCCCCTCCCTAGCTTTTTAGGGGGGTCGACCCGGGGTGCGAAATTTTAAAATCTAGAGGGGGTCAGGTGGGGTCCGGTGTCCAAAGCAAAACAGTTTTAAACCATAATAACTTTAATAATTGTTCTTTTTATAGGATAATACTACATTTTATTGAATAAAAAGCCATATTCATGTAGAAAAAGGGTGTAAAAGCATGAATATGTGATGAAAATTCACGTTTTTGGAAGAAAATTTAGTATAAAAAAGGTATCTAAAATTTTCCCGAGGGGTGAGGGGGGGGGGTCAGATTTCAAAATCTAGAGGGGGGTCAGGGGTAAAAAAATTCGAAAATTTGGGGGGAGGGGGGGGCCCAGATTTTCGTCTAGGGGGGTCCCAAAATTTCGAGGCTAGGGGGGAGTGGACCCCACCCTGCCCCCCCCCTTTCTTACCGATGGCCGCAAACCATAGGTGAAAAAAGGAGAGGGGATGGCGTCCAGTCCACCCATGCATCTCTCTAGCCATAGATGTTTTTGGTCAGGAGGTTCGCTAAGGGAGGGGTCCATAGATGTTTTTGATGGGGTCCGCTAGGGGGGTCCACCCCCGGGTTGAAGGCCAATATTTTTTAGGGGGGCGAGCGTACAGAGGGGTGCGGAGTTGCGGACCCCCCTGAATTTTTAGGGGGATCGACCCCGGGTGCTAAATTTCAAATTTAGGGGGGGGGTCAGGGGGGTCCAATTTTGGCTCTAGGGCATACATGGGCACGGGGGGGGGGGGGGGGTGGGGGGGGTTAACCCCCCCCCCAAATTCTGAGAAGTGGGGTTTAACCCCCCCCCCCACTCAGAAGTGGGGGGGAGAAAAAGTTAACCCCCCCCCCAATTTTGGAAAAATGAAGAAAAAAAAATGTCTTTAAAATGACTTCTAACTGCCTCCAAACTTAAGTTTTGAGGTCAAAATGAATGTTTTAAGCAATAAAAAGCTCAAAAAATGCAATAAAAAAGGGCTTTTTGACCTAAAATTAGTGTTTTTAACCTATTTTTCCTTCCAAATCAAACAACTATTTGGGTAAAATGCACTCCATAAAAAAAAACGCCATGGGTATTTTGCGTTTCTCGGATTTTAACCCCCCCCCCCCCCTAATTTGGGGTGTTTAACCCCCCCCCCCACTCCGGACCAACTTGCCCATGTATGCTCTAGGGGGGTGGACCCCTCTGTCCCCCCCCAAAACATCTATGGGGGAGTCGGGTTCATCCCCGAGTGGATGGAAAGCCAAAATTTTTTAGGGGGGTCTGATCCGGACCCCCCTGGCTTTTCAGAGGGTCGACCCGGGGTGCGAGATTTCAAATTCAGAGGGGTCCAGGGGGTCTGATTTTTTAACAAAGTTTTTAAAATCAGTAATTTAAGTGTTTTTAGGTCTAATATTGAATTTTATCTACTAAAACAGCATATTTAGGCCTAATAAGTGTATTTAAACACTGTTTTTTTACTATAAAACTGTGTTTTTGACAGTGAAAAAAAAATTATGCTTTGCTAGAGGGGGTCAGGCCGGATCGCTCTCGAACTTTGGAGGGAGGGGGAGGGCACCCTGGAATTTTTCCAGGGGAGAGATCCAAAATTTTGGATCTAGGGGCAGTGGCGTGCCCAGGGGACATGGGGCGGGGGGGGACGGGGGGGCGGCCGCCCCCGCCCGTTCTATTGCCCCCCGTTTTGGAATTGCCCCCCCCCCCCCCCAATAACTCCCCGGTGGGGGGGCAGTACATAAGTCTTAACATCATCTGGAATATTATTTATACAGTATTTTAGCGCTTTAAATTAAAAATTTTGTTCCCAGGGACCTCCTGACAAGTGACGAGGGGCTTTGCCCCTTGACATCTGACAAGGGACAAAGTTTTGTCGCTATGCTAAGCGCTCGATAATTCTTATTTTTTACTTAAAGCATCACATATTAAAACGAGCAATTCTTCAGGTACTAACATGATTTTTTTTGTGATTCTCCTAATTTTTTTAGTATACATTTTATGAAAAATAGGAAAAATTATTTGCAGTAAATTGATTAAAAAACCACTCTTTTAATGTTTTAATTTGTCTTCCTTCGAAATTTGTGGTACTATGACTATGTATTTTTGGTACCTGATTACTTTAGACCACCTCGACTCTATATCACAGGTGGGCAGGAGGAGGTTGGGGGTTATACGTATACACCCCTCCCAAAAATCCTGAATATAGCGGAAACCCCTTTTAAAATTTGGGGGTACCCCGGACACCACCCACCCCCTAAAATTTGGGGGTCCCAGTACTAAAAACGTTAAAAATGGGATATTTGGCGTATACCCCAAAAAATTTTCAGGACACCCCCCCCCCAAATTTGGGCGGTCGGGTTTACCCCCCTCCCCAAAATCCGAGATGCTGCCCTCCCACCTATGCTATATAGGTAGGTTATAAAAATTAAATATTAGAAGTTCGGATATCTTTTTAAACTTTTTATCGCACTTTGCTTTACTCAGCGCCAACTCCATTTCCACCTTGTAAAATAATTAATATTTTAAAAAATGAAAAATATAAAAGAACAAAAATTTAACAACGTTTTTACTTCCTTTTGTGGATATTTTTATTAAAACTAATAAGAAAAAGTAAAATATTTGGTAGGGTAAGTAATTAAACAAACTATCTATCCGCGTTAAACGCGGAAATTTGTTTATCCTTTTATAACGTTTAAAAATTTGGACCCACATGAAACCTCTCTTCTGAACTTTTAATCAAGATTAGCTTTCTAAAAACCTTTTAACACCCAGTTAGTTCCTCTGGTCTAATATTTAAATGTTTTAATACTAAAAATGTTTATGTATTACATAGGTGAGCACGGTCGGGGAAGCTAGGGGGGGTGGTTACCCGGGGTAAATCGAATTTTAAATTCTAGGAGGGGGGTCCCAGGGCGGGTCCGGACCCCGCCTAGCTTTTTAGGGGGCGGGGGTCGACCCGGGTTGCGAAATTTTGAAATCTAGAGGGGGGTCAGGTGGGGTCCGGTGTCCAAAGCAAAAGAGTTTTAAACCATAATAACTTTAATAATTGTTCTTTTTATAGGATAATACTACATTTTATTGAATAAAAAGCCATATTCATGTATAAAAAGGGTGTAAAAGCATGAATATGTGATGAAAATTCACATTTTTGGAAGAAAATTTAGTATTAAAAAGGTACCTAAAATTTTCCCGAGAGGGGAGGGGGGTCAGATTTCAAAATCTAGAGGGGGGTCAGGGGTAAAAAATTCGGAAATTAGGGGGGAGGGGGGGGCCCGTAGATTTTCGTCTAGGGGGGGCCCCAAAATTTCGAGGCTAGGGGGGGGGGGTGGACCCCACCCTGCCCCCCCCTTTCTCACCTATGATGTATGTTCGCAACGCTCTTGTTTCCACATATTCATTCAGTCTGCAAAAATTTCTATATTAAACCCGTTTTTGTTTTTTTAAAGCCCTGCCAGCCACAACCTGTTTAATCTACAAATATTATACTGTTAAACCTTTTTTTGTTTTTTTTTTCACAGATTTGGTAAGCGTGCGGGAGGACGGGTACGTTTTGGCTATTCTAACAGAGTCCCAGCTTTCGACCACATCCCAGTTGAAGATTGGAATTAAAATGAACATTCTTAATCATACTATTAATGTCTTTAATTCATACAATGCAAAAAAGTGTTTTAGTGATAATGTGTTAATATTGCATGGTGATTTTTCATTTCTATCTAACAAATAAAAAATATTATGTATTTCAGTAGTAACTGTTAGCAAGGAAGTTCGTTTAAGTGAAAATGTTAATGATTGTCCTAATAATCACGTTAACAAAACAGTTTGTACACAAATGATGTACCTACTCCGGAAGTAGGTTTTGCTTTTTTTAGCAGTGTCATATCAGTCTACAAAAAATTTTATCAATGCATATCAGATATCAACGTATGTGAAATATGATCTACACCTACAAGACTAATCAAATTAACATAAACGATTTTTTATTGTTTCATTAACAAGATAAACAAAGCTCGCATAATTTTCTCCTATCGCACAATATGATGGATCCAGTTTGTTTTATTGCACAACATAATGTAGAGACTCGATTGAGTTTTAAATAGTGATGTTCCCCGGAGCTCCGAGCTCCGGAGGTCAGAAGCGGAGCTCCGCTTTTAGGAGCTCCGGATCAACCACCGGAGCTCCGTCCTATTTTTTACAAACTTCATAAATATCTAAAAAGTGATGCCATATATTATTTTTTCAAAACTTTTTTGTAAATTAAATTTTTTTTTTCAAAACTTATTTAAAACGCTAAATATAGTTTTAAAAACGCAGATAAAGTAATTTTAAATGTATTTTAAGCTTAAATAAGCCTAAAATTGGTCATTTAAAGGGCGGAGCGCTCTGAAGATCCCTCCGCTTTAAATGGCCGGAGCTCCAGAGCATGATATTTGAGGGTAGAAACATCACTGTTAAACTGTCTTGTAATAAGATTTTCATGTTAGTTTCCGAAAATTTTTAAAGTACGATTATTTTTTTTTAAGTTCATAAACAAATAAATTAGCAAATCTAAAGTTAATAAAGATTATAATTTAGCAAATATTAAGTTTTTTTTTATTTTTTTTTTTGCAATAAAATTTCAAAATTAGATTTGACAGGCGGCCT
Organism: Microlaimidae sp. YZB2_3; assembly: GCA_030248175.1. Lineage (NCBI taxonomy): Eukaryota > Metazoa > Nematoda > Chromadorea > Desmodorida > Microlaimidae > Microlaimidae sp. YZB2_3. The sequence continues at coordinate 20,527 of JASAMX010028864.1, forward strand.
GGCCGCGGTGGCAACAAGAAACCATTCGATACCTATTTACATAAAAATTTTCAAAAAAGCACAATGATTTGACATTTTATATCTTTTCCAGTTTACGTCAGCATATTTACGTTCAGAAAACATAATACCAATTTAAAACTAATAATACCGTGAAGAAAATTATGGTTGATATAATGAGCTAAGAAACAACATGGTTGGTTGGTTACACCTGCACCAGTTGTCGACTTAACGACTAACTGTCTGTAATTGTTAGATGCAGATTGTTATAATTTAATTTAAAGTATTCTTTGCATAAAAAAGAACTACAAGTCCTTGCAGTACGAAATCAAAAAAAGGGCTCAAATACGCAAGCTGACAGGTTATCAAAAACAAATTACGTAGGGTAACTGACTTAATTTCGGCCACCTTTTTTTATTTTTTTGAATAAGTTTTTTCTGGTATTTTCAATCAAGCCAAAATTTGGCCTAAAAATCAAACAATAGCTATATTTGTTATTCCAGTGCAAAATTTGAATATTTCTGTTACACTTAAAAATCAGTGAAGGTTTAAACTTTTTTTTTTAAAGTGGCCGAAATTAAGGCGCGGGCCATTTATTTCGGCCACCTACAAAAAACTGGCCATAACTATTGCTTAAACGAACAATAAAAATTTCTAAAGGTTGCAAATTTACCCTTAGGTATTGTTCTTGGTACATATAACTTAATTTTTCCCGTTTGCGATCTTTAATAGTTATTAGCAAGACTTTAAATAATTATATCAAAACCTTAAAAAAACAAGTTTTAATAATTTGTATTTTTTGTTCAATTTTTATTTTTGGCTTAAAAAACGTCAAAACAAAGTCAAACGAGCAAAAAAAATTCTTTTTAAATACGGTAGTACAATGATACTTAAAAATACCTAAATTTTACCTAAATGATACCTAAATTTTAAAGTGGCCGAAATTAACGGAATCTTAAAATGCGCAGTTAGTTAAACGCATTGCAAAATGATTTTGAAGAAAATATCAAAACATGAAAATTCACAACTTTGAGCCTTAAATAGAAGATATTTTAAGGTTATATATTGCTTCGTTCTAAATTTGATGCAGTTTAAACACAAAGAAAAAATTAAGAAAATCACAAAAAATTCAATTTTTGTATGAAAATGTTGATCATGCAGATTAACAAAAATAAAAAACTTTTGCAAAAACACTTTATTCAACATTAATCCAGTTAGTTTTGTGCTAGTTCTTTTGTATTTTAAAAAAAAGCCAATTTTCTAACACCCTAAATTGGTGGCCGAAATTAAGGCGTGGCCGAAATTAAGTCAGTTACCCTAATGTAATCTTTTTACATTGGTAGCGGGGTGGGGTCCGTATAAAAAACCCATGGACGAATTCCCCATAGACCAAAATCACCATAAACGTTACAAAATTCCCATAAGGTGGTGGAAATTCCCCATAAATATAATGCGTTTGCAATATTTTTTTTAAATTTTGACATTTGGAAAATACAAAAAAAATTTATCTGATAAAATTTAGCTTGATTTTAGGGCTTTGCTTAGGCTTAGAAAAAAATTAAAACATTTTTAATGCTTTTATGATTAAAACTTAGTTTTTTTAACATATTTTAGTTTGCAAACGCATTTCTGATTGTTATGGGGAATTTGCACTACGTTATGGTGATTTTTGCCATGGGGATTTTATACTACATTTATGGGGATTTTGCACGTCACCTGCTACTGTGTTATCAGTTTTTAATTTTTGAAATAGCTTTATTATTAGTAATAAAATTTAATTGAAAAAACCTTAAACAATGTGCTTTAAATGTTTTACGCCCATTTTTAATAATTAATGTGCGCCTAAAAATTATATCAAGTTTTAGTTTCAAAGTGACAAGTTTCATTCAGCCTAAAAGTAATGTCGTATAAAGTCAAACTTTTTAACTTTAATTTTTACAACTTTTGTTTAAATTTTTGCTTTGCTTTTTAAAACCGCACAGTTTGTTTACTTGAATTATTTTAACTGCTTAGGAAACATTACAGACCTTTCGAAAATTTAAAAAGTTTTTTAACGGCATTTTAAACTTAAAGGTGCAGTATACTAATTTATGGTGTATTTTTATTGATGTTTAATTAATAGTAATAAATGTATTAGGTAATACTGAGAAAAAAATTGTATTGTGACAAAAATTAATTCCTAACAGTAAAAGAGTTATCAACAAGAATACCGCTTGATTAAAAAAAAAAAAAAAAAAAAAAGAAAAAAAAAAAAAAAAAAAAAAAAAAAAAGAAAAAAAAAAAAAAAAAAAAAAAAACAAAAAAAAAAAAAAAAAAAATTTAAAGCGGTATTCAAAGAGTTTGACTGCGCACCGCACCTTTAAGGAATTTTACCTTATTCTTAGCAAACACCAGTCGACAAACATGCCCGCTATATTTAGTTATTTCTTAATGATTCATTGGTTTGTTTTTTTTGTTTGTAAAAGCAAGTTTTATAAATCTAAAAACATTTTTTATATTTTAGATAAAAATTGATATAAAATAACTCTATGATACCAAAAGTCAGTATTTTTTAAATACTATAGTAGCATACAACGACAAACATACATTAAATAGTATGTAAATGTAATACTTGCCGTTAGTTTTCCTGCTTCCCACGTTTCACACGTATTTACTGATGAACAATAGTATCTCAAAAATTAATTGTAATTACAGCCTAGGTGTCAATATAGTTTTTGTTTCATTAAAACAAAACGCTTCGATTCAAAACGAATTATATTCTATTATAAAAATTATTCTATTATATTATAAAACAGTAAAAAGCGTTTTCAGAAATTGATTAAAATTTATTGTTATTATTATTATCTTGAACCGTAATATAAATTTCGGCGGAACAAAACTTACATACAAGGTTTTGAGGGATAGAGTTTTTTGGTGCAAAATTAAAATCTAAGACCAAATATTGTTATTTTTTTACCTAACAATGATATAATCTAAAAACTAAGGTTAAAAACTGGTATAATTATCACAATTTATCAAGCATAACAATAATTGCTGTAATGTAAATCTAAGAAACAAAATGTTTGAAAACTTTTCATGAGGGATTGTTAGGACTAAAAAATTACTCAAAACGCTAGTATTGTAATAAAAATAATTGTATGGAATCCATTTCTGTACACTGACAGTAAAAATATTGGAAAACAATTTTTTTTCTGCTAAAAAACTTTGTATCAATCAGAATCAGAAAAAAAACTATAATAATAGGCGCAACTTTTGTAATTGTAGCATGGCTCTAAGCTACAAGGCGAGAGATTTATTTATTTGTACCCCACTTTCAACGATTGGGGGAATGAGATATAATTTATATAAATTTACACCGTATTCATTGGGTCAGTAAATTATGTTTATAATTTAAAATAAACTCTAGAGTTTCTAAAATTAATTTTAAAAAAAATTGATGTTTAATTTTTATTTCAGCAATGACTCACCTTCTTGTGCTCAGTGATAAACTTCGGATGACTAGAATCCACCAAAATAATTTTGAGGCTACATTCTTCTTCCAAAAAACTAGCAGAAAAAACGTCGTCTCTATCATTCCAGCCTTTATTCAAGCTTGATCTTCTGGCTATTTTCACCGGTGAAAACGCTGTTTCTGTAACCGAAGAGGAAAATGAAGATAAGGCTAAAAATAAACTAAATCAAACATTTTCAAAAGTCTTATATGTAAAAATAAGACTACAAAATTACATCCAATTATCTTGTAAAAATTACATCCAATTTTTTTAAACATTTTTTGTTCCGGATATCCACTTACATGTTAAAAAGTCAAAAGCGGGTGCTCAATGCACTATAATCCAAATATCTTGTAAAAATTACATCCAATTTCTTTAAACATTTTTTTGTTCCGGATATCCACTTACATGTTAAAAAGTCAAAAGCGGGTGCTCAATGCACTATAATCCAAATATCTTGTAAAAATTACATCCAATTTTTTTAAACATTTTTTTGTTCCCTTTTTCTTTCCCTCCCTTCCTATCCCTTTACCAACACACATAAAAAAATAATGTTCCGTATATCCACTTACATGTTAAAAAGTCAAAAGCGGGTGCTCAATGCACTATAATCCAAATATCTTGTAAAAATTACATCCAATTTTTTTAAACATTTTTTGTCCGATATGACACACGAGGGGGTGCATTATCTTTTGTTTATTTTTTTTTTTTTTGTTCGGTTCTTTGGGCAAGCAGTTAATGCAGTATAATAAATTTTTTAAAGTACGGCTTTCTACACAGAATCAGATGCGCCCATCTCAACCAATGGAGGACCGAAACTAGTTAATTTCTCCTCAATTTCGTGAAATGAGGCAAAAGGCATACGAAACAACTTGCAAATTAAGAAAAAATGGTGACAATAATTCTAGTTTTACAGTGCGAGAGGAAAACAATCAGCTTATGTATGTTAAATTTGTAAAAGATGTTGTTTCAGATAAGTGGCGGAAGGAGGGGTCTTTTCTTAACCTGCCAAAAGTTTAGTGGAAGGGAACACATTATCTCACACTTTTTGTACAAAAACTCTGGAAATTTTTACGATTAAATATGCAAATGTGCACAGTTTAGTCAGTTTTAAAAAAAGATACATGCTAAATTTTTAACTTAGTTCCGAAAATTGGTATATCTTGAGTTTAAGCGAAACCTTGTTAACCCATGATATAACAAATGGTATGATAAACGCCAAATGTATATCGCCGCGACCGAAGACATAAAACCGGCGGTAAAGTAAAGTTACCAATCACTTTTGATTCGCTTGAACTTGTTGCAATTGACATAAATTGCTAAAAACCTACACGAATAGTGTGTTATTATCGGCCTCCAAATAGCCCAAATAATTACTCTGAACTGTTTTGCAAAGCTCTTTCTTTTCTTTCAAAAGTAAATTTTCCTAAAGTTATAAATGGTGATTTTAATATACAAAACAAATATTGGTCTGCTTATAATTTATCAAACAGTTTTTTGCCTAGTCTATTATGGAAAAATTTTTGACAAAGAATCTTTTCTACAATATTAGTTGAAGAACCAACTCGAGAAAAAAAATTTCTTGACTTAGTTTTTAGTAATGAACCAATGCATGTTTTTGATGTTAAGGTTACTGAGCCCATATTAAATAGTGATTATAAAAGCATAGAATATTTTATAAAAGGCGAAAAACGACCTACAAATCACTTATTCAGTTTTCTTGATTTTAAAAACGCTGATTGGGACTCGATGAATATTTATTTAAATCCAATTGATTTTGTCGGTTTATACCAAAAAAGTTTTACTGTTGAAACACATTGGAAAATAGTAAAAACCCATATTGAGAAAGCCATAGAAATGTTTGTTCCCGTCCGCCAAAAACAACTAAAAAATAGGATAAATTACCCAAGTTTATTTTAAAATTAAAATCTAAAAACTAAGACTAGGAAAAAACGAAATGATTCTTCGTCACGAAAAGAATATAATATTATAAACAGGCAGTACAAAAAAGAAATTACGAAGTTTAATGAATTAGAAGAAATGAAAGTGCTTCAATCAAATGAAAAAATAAACTTTTTAGATATATAAAAAATCTCAGATCCGACAAAACGGGAATCGCGCCTTTAAAAACTAAACAGGGTAGTCTTTCGTCTGACACATCAGAACAATGCAAAATATTAAGTGATTATTTCAGCGAAAGTTTTACAGAAGATAATAAGTAAATCCTCGTGTTGCAAAGAAAGTTCCTGATAATGTCTTTATATCAAATATAAAGTTTAACACAGAAAAAGTTTTCAAACCTATGAAAAAAGCCTAAAAAATAAATTGAGCAGATCCTCAGATAAATTACCAGCTCTTCTATTTAAAAAATAGCTTATTCGCTGGCTAAACCAATGAAAACTGTTTTTAAAATTTCTTTTCGTACACATAAAATTCCTGCATTATGGTTATCTGCATTTGTAATTCCTGATTTTACAAAAAAAATTCTAGTGAACTGACAAATTACAGACAAATCTCTCTAAGATTTCAGTAAGGCATTTGACTCCGTTTTCCATGCTAAATTAATGATAAAACTTAAGGCTTACGGGATTAAAGGAGACCCCTTTATGCTTGGTTATCGGCCTTTTTAACTAGTAGAAAACAAAAAGGAGTAATCCTAGATTCCTTCTCAGAATTTAAAAACGTTATCTCTGGGGTCCCACAGGGGTCCGTCTTGGGACCTCTGATATTTCTTATATTCATTAATGATTTGGTCGATATAATACCGTACATAAACTACAAGTTATTAGCAGACAATGTCAAATTGTACCAAGTTCGTGAGCCAACGGAAAATAATATCATTTTACAAAACTCCAGAAATCGACTTATTGATTTAAGCAACTTCAAATGGCTGTACATAAGTGCTGTGTGGTTCACGTAGGACATAATAATCCAAAACTTCCATTATTTTTTGAAGGAAAACCGTTAGAAGTTCGCTCAGATGCTAGGGACCTTGGCCTATTAGTTTCGAATTCCTTAAAATCATCTAAATATTGTGTATCTGTAGCTAAAGATGCATTTAAAATTCAAAACATAATATTGCACTGTTTTCACACAAAAAATAAAGCCGCATTACTAAAGGCTTATAAATCATTTGTACTTCCTAAATTAGAATACTGCGTACCAGTCTGGTCCCCTTCTCTTTTAAAAGATATCCACTGCATTGAGCGTGTTTAGCGAACTTTTACAAAAAGAATTTTTGCTAAATGTGGTCTAAACAGAAATTTATCATATTATAAGCGTCTTAAATATTTAAACCTCAAATCTCTGGACGAAAGAAGGATACATTCTGACTTAAAAATGTGCTTTTCGATAGTTAAAAATCTTTCTGACCGAAATTTTTCTGATTTTTTTTCATGAGGGAATTACAAAAATAGAAATGACCATACTTTAAAATTAAAAATATTAAAAGCAAATAAAGACATTTTACTAAATTCATTTCCTGTAAGAGTGGTAAAACACTGGCATTTTTTACCAGAATCTGTTGTAAAAATTCAAATCAATAAACTGTTTTAAAAAACAAATTGAATCTGTTAATTCTGAGAAACTGTTAAAATTAAAGCACACTTAAGCAGCCTTTAAGGCTCTGTGTTCCTTCCCTTTATAACGACACCACAATGTAGCAAGGACAATATTTAATAATCAATGTGTTTTGTGAATTGCTTTGGTTTTTTTGTGTTTAGCTAAAAAATAAATGCTTTTGTTTATGTCCATTGCTGTAATGTGTTTGTATGTTATAAAGATTTATTCATTCATTCAAGTATTTCGGCATTCAATTATTCTCAAAACAGACATCTTTCTTAACACATATAACGAGATAAAAATAAAATCTTTCTCCCGTCCCTTTTCACAGTTTTGTAATTTTAAAATTAGAATAGAACTAAAAAATTTAGGATTTTTTTACCCGGTAGTGTTGGGGAAGTCACAACAGGAAGAGAGGAAGGCATAATCGCTGTAAAATCATTCGGTACAACAGCACCTGAGAGATCGGGACACGAACTAGACAAATGAATATTTGGCACCGTTTTCTAAAATAAAAAATTTTAAATACATTATTTATATCTCTTTGACTTGGGAAAAACAAAATTTTCGAACGCAACACTCTTTTACTCAGAACTTAACTTACAGACCTGTGCACTGACCCCCGGGGTTTAAACCTGGGGGGGGCAATTCCAAAACGGGGGGGGAGCGGGGGGGTAGCGGGAGGGCAACTTTTTTGAAACGAGGTGGGGCAATAAAACGAGGGGGCAACCAGGGGAAAAAAAGAGAAAAAAAAGGAGAAAAAAGAGAAAAAAAAGGGAAAAGGGAAAATAGGGACAAAAAAAAGCGAAAATAAGGTAAAAATAGGTTTAAAATGGCTTAAAATACATCGAAATAGGCTAAAAACTGCAAAAAAATTGCGATGATGGGGTCATAATAGGTCAAAAATGGCGTCATAATTTTAGGGACTTTTTCATTTTTAGGCGGGAGGGGGCAATAAAACGGGGGGGGGGGCAAATCCTCCAATAAAACGGGTGGGGGGCATTTCCAGACCGTGCACAGGTCTGTAACTTACGTGATAAATTTAAATAACTGCTAACTTACTTTAATGTGGTTGTGTTGTGATATGCAGTGAGTGATTATTTAAAGTGTATAAAATAGCAGTGTTGCTTATTTCAACTTAAAAAACAGTTTTAAAAACTGATTTTTTTTTCAAACCTATCAAGTTAAAAGAGTTTTATAATGGTTGAATCTATACAAAAGTGTTGTTAGTATATAGAATTTAACTTTAGATACACGGTGATAATGGTTATGGTGTAAAATTGAATTTTTTTGTTAGTAAAATATGCCCACATAAAAATCTTTTTAAACCACATCATCTCTAGAAAATTTAGGTTTATTCATAAGTGAAAGACGAACCAACAGACTTACAGAGGAGGGGCCCGCCCCCGAGGTTCTAAGCATGTAGCGCAGATCCGGCGTCTTTTCACCTTCTAGCAGATCCTCGATCTCAAATCCACCCAGCTGGACGTCTATGTCCGTTCTAAAAACATTTCCAGTCAACAATTAAAAAAGTCACACCAAATTATTGCCATAAACTAACACGGTTCGGTTACCGGACCTATGAGTACGGGGGTCTTTACGCTCTATAAAAATGACATTACAAAAGCTAGGTGGGGCCTTAGATTTTTTTCATTATAGTTTAAGCCATTTAAGTCTAAGGTTGTTGTTGTTGTATTATCTAAAACTTATTTTCTAAATGCAGATTATTCAAAGGGCAGGCGCTAAAACAAACCAGGAGAGTCAAAACAATTTTACCCACATGGTTTAAGATTTTTTTGTCCAACATCAATAAAAAACGATGTTGGCTAGCTTACCGCTAGAGTATTCACGGCAGTTCAGTTCAAAGCAAATATAATTATTTAAAAAAAAACAACCTGAACTCTTCTTTCCGACTGAGTAGTAATTTCATAGTGTTTAAGTGCAAAGCGGCGAATGGTCGCCCGTCTTCAGACAAAAGTTCCGAGACCAAATTGGAATTTTCACTGGGGGACGAGTCTTCTAGGGAAAGTTCCGATCGCAGCTCGCAACTCACGCGAGGAACTTTAACACTTACCTAAAATAAAAACCATAGAAAATTTAATACAATGTTCGTTAATTTTGTTTTTTTAAAAGTATAAATTTGTTTTTTAAAAAGTATAAATTGGGTAAGATAAGAATAAACAATAAAAAACGTATGTTAAATTAAAAAAGAATGACCAGAATTTTTTTCTTTCGCATGGTAGAATAGATGAAAATCAATTCAAAATCAACACGGTAAGTACTCAATCTATTAACCGTGCTATTGTATATAAAAAATCATTTTGTCGAAAAAAGAAGAGTGATTAATTTACTAAACTGCTTTTAAAAGCAATTTATCGAAATATTTTTGAAACATTTTGATATAAATAATATAACAAAATAACGCTGTTGGAATCGATAAAAATTGGGCAGTTTTATTTAAACAAAAACGCAAGATTTCACTTAATTGCATAATAAAAATATTTATTGTTTTTATTTTTATTATTTAATTCAATGTTTATGCCTTTATACTTTACAGCCTGAAATCATAAGTGGAGGGTATCTCATATTCAAAAAAGTACATGCCCTAGATACGGTCTAAAGTTTTTTGTTAGTCACAAAAAACATTAGACTCAGGTAACCCACAAAAATCTCATTTAAACGTTTTTCACACTCCATAGGTGAGAAAGGGGGGGGGGAAGGGGCAGGGTGGGGTCCAGCCCCCGCCTAGCCTCAAAATTTTTGGCCCCTCCCTGGACGAAAATCTGGTTGCCCCTCCACCCAAATTTCCGAATTTTTTACCCCTCTAGAATTTGAAATCTAACCCCTCCCCGCCTCCCTCGTGAAAATTTTAGGTACTTTTTATACTAAATTTGCTTCCAAAAACGTGAATTTTTAACACACATTCATGTTTTTACACCTTTTTTAAACCAAAATATCGCTTTCTATTCAATAAAATGTAGTATTATCCTATATAAAAAAAACAATTATTAAAGTTATTATGATGTAGAACTGTTTTGCTTTGGACACCGGACCCCACCTGACCCCTCTCTAGATTTCAAAATTTCGCACCCCGGGGGCTGCCGAAGGCCAAAACCTACCCAAAAAATTACAGGGGAGGGGTTAGGTTTTGCTTAGCTTAGGTTTTGCTTAGGCTTAGCTTAAATTTGGCTTAGATTTTGGTTAAGCTTAGCTTAGATTTTGCTTAGGCTAAAACTTAGCTTCGCTTTTGCTTAGGTTTCGCTTAGACTTAGGCTTAAGTTTTGCTTAGACTTAAGTTTTGCTAAGGCTATGCTTAGCTTAGATTTTGTTTAGGCTTAGCTTAGTCGCTGATTTTCTTTACCGTTTTTAGGGTAAGTTTTGATTTTTCTCCCCCGGCTCGACCCCCCCCCTAAAAAGATAGGGAGGGGTCCGCACTCCGCCTTGGACCCTCTTCCTAGAATTCAAAATGCGATTTACCTCGGGTAACAACCCACCCCCCTTTTGCTGTCGGCACCACTATGACCATGACGGGATCTTCAACCAATTTTAAGTAGGTAGGTCCTCAATACCCTCCCATTTTAAAGCTGGCGTTTGCCGCTTTAATGCCTTCTTCCGCACCTATGCCTGAAAGGGATTGTCTGTTACGAAGTTTTGGCCAAGAAAAATTTCCATCAACATTTTAATATCAAACCTTTGGACGGAAATTTGAACACCCAGAAAAAAACAAAAATATAAAAGCAAAGAATAAACCTCGACAGTGCTAGGGTAGTAGTCCACTCCCGCTTGCGGTTTGCTCGTCACCGACGAATCCAGATCAGCGGTTGGGGACTGAAAAGACCCGGGCTCCGCAAAAAACTCCATTAGACATTCCAAAGCGGAGGCGTGGTACATAACGCTGATAGGTGAAAACTCCAGCTCTGCCTTGTGACTAAAAATTAGTTTACAAGTTTGTAGAAAAAAAGGTTACTGTAGTTTACATCATAGCAGTAATCTCGCGAAAGGTCAAAAGTGATAAGTAACGTATTTTAAACAAAATACGTTTACTGACAGTTTTTATTATCTTTCGATGTAATTTTAAAATCCAAAACTGGTAAAAATACAAACTTTACAGAAATAACAACTATTAACAAATCTGTCCTGTATTTGCATTTATAACGTATTTGCAGACTGACTGTCAAATGTAGCAATATCGATCGTATTACCTATCTCAATAATATCGATCGTCAATCCTGGAATTAATCTCACCAACTCATAGCTAATTTGGCCTATTACTGTATTATGCAAAAAATTTTACCCAATCCGTATAGTTATTTAAAATACTTTTACTTCGACTAAATTCTACTAAACTATTTATACTAAATTCCCTCCATGTCCCTGTCCATCCATTAATTTTCTACCTAAATACCACACCAACCCGACCAAAGAACCCGGAAATAAAAAATCCTCACCTGGAAATGAGGTGGGGGTTACGCCGCTCGTAGGCGCAACGAAGGAGCGGTTGCTTCTTTCCGTCCGGGGTCGAATCCGCCCCCGGGGTGTCGGCAAATCCCCCACCGCCGAGCGGAGTAGCGGCAGTGGTGGGCGTGGCGGCCTTGCCCAGAGCGAACATAGTGGACATCTGCCCGCTCCACAGAAGGGACGGATCCGAAGCCGCGTTCTTCAGCACTTCGGAATGCACGTTCAAATCTCCCACTATCAGATCTAAAAAAACCCCCGGATTTAATAATGAATTCGGAGTTTCGTCTGCAGTTTGAGTGTTTAAAGTGGGCGTCGCCGTTTATGCCAAAAACGAAGTCAGTAAAAAATAATACGTAATTTAAATTTAAAGGACAAAATGTCTTAAATAAATAAAATGTGTTTATAGTTTTTCTGTAGGTCATTAATCCTCTAGGATGGATTTTAATGTAAATTTTGTAAAACTCTGACCAGTACTTGATGAATAAGACTAAAAAAGAAGTCGGCTACGGCTATGTTGTGGGTTTTTTTATTTCGTCTGTGGTGTATTTTATAATCAACGGTTAATTTTCAACCATACAGAAAATATTTTAAATTAAAAGCGGAATGCCTATCCTATAAGTTTCAGACACACACATTTTTTGGTTTTTATCGCTTATGCTTAATTGAATATGCTAATAATGCACAAAATTATTTAGTTAGTTACAATAATGATAATAATACACGAGCATTATGGGGTTTTTCTGAGAACGAGTTCAACAATCTTTCCAGCCAACTTACAGTATCTAACTACTTTCATACATATTTTAAATTTTTTAATCGATTAAAAAGCATTATTTAATACTTACCCAACGCCGTCATATTGTGCCTAGGACTGAGCCGAACGGTGGCCGACACGTCCGACAGCTGACTGCTTAAAATCCGGGTTATTTCCGCTCGCCCCTTTCCTCCGCCGTTTAGCCCGGAACCAACCGAGGTCTCCCGAGAGGAGCTCTGCAAGTCGTCTGTAAAGCTTAGAATCACCGTTTTCATGCGAAGTTGGACCCGTGCCAGCAGGGTGTCACGTCGCAGAACAGTGGAATCGTCCCAGCTCTCGTGGACCAAATCAAGAATTTCTCCTTCCGCCTAAAAGGACGGAATTTAAAAATAAAATAAACCAACATAATTTTTTGTTAAAAGCTATTGTTACCGCGAAGTTCCTTCAGTAAGTTTGAGTTCACTTCAGACAAAAAACCAAATCCTTTTGCCACGAAACTTACAGGTGAAAAAAGGGGGGTTGGTGGGTTCGACTCCACCACTTGGTGCCATTGAGCCACCAGGACTGTGCTGACCTTCGGGCAGCACCTAACGGGCCTACGGGTTCCACTACCACCTAAACCTGGTTGCTGGATCTTTTCTTTTATAGAAATGTGTCCAGCGTGGCATGGCTAGAGTGTTTGTTGTTGTACGTCGGCCACACATGGCAGTTTTCCATCTAGCAAACCAGTGGAAAAATACAGCTCTATTGTGTGTAGAGTTTGTAGCACTGGCCTTGCAGGAACACCTATACTGACCATGTACGACGTTAAATAGTAAGATCAATATTAGGCACGACTCAAAAAATCCTTTAGACAAAGACCTCGGAATGGGTGAACACTGCATGTAGTGGACACTCTAGCGGTAAAGGTTGCCAACATCGTTATTAATGTTGGACGAAGAGTCTTAACCATAGGGGTGAAACGATTTCGCCCCTCCTGGCTTGTCTTAGCGCCTGCCCTTTGCATAATCTGCATAGGGAAGATAAGTTTCAGGTTATTCAACAACAACAACTCCACCACTTCCTTTCAAGCTTTAGAATTTTATGGAACCTCTTTTCTAAAAAAAAATCTAGGCTCTACCTTCGCAAAATCTTTATTTTTTTAATTTAACCTAATTTTTAATCGCAAGAAATTTAAAATTGCATTTCGCTCCACTTTAATGCATCTTTTTTATATTAATTTATTCCTAAAACCGCAAATTTTTACTCAAATTAAATTTATAAACTTTTATAGTTGTTTGTTTGTAAAGATATCCCAATCTTCCCATATAAAATGGAAATTACTTATAGGGGCCAGTGCAGCATAATATGATTAAGGACAACCTTGTTAAAGGATTTAAGAAAAATCATGTATGTTATTATTTTAGATATGTAACTACTAAAGTATTCATCTGATTGTTGATTGGTTCCAGTCTATCTGTACTTCCTTTGTGGACTTCGACTTACCTTTGTGGAACAGAACCCTTTGCAAAAAACAATTATACACATCACACATGCATGCACACATATAGACTAGTTCTGAATAAGCGTTTTTTACTGTACGAGGGAGGGTACAAAAAGAAAAAAATAAAATTAAAAATCGTAATTTTTTTTGTTTTTTTTTAGATTAAACCTATATCTAATTAAAATTGCTATACGATAATATGTTTATTAGTTATATTAGTTTGTGCTAAATAAATTTTGGTTTTTTTATTAAACATCACAATAGTTAGAAATCATCACTAAAGCAGTATTTTCGTAAACAATGATTTCAAATTAGCAAAAATAAAGTTGAAGTTTGTGCTTTGAAATTGATTTCAAACCTACATAGGTTTTATTAATGTTTGGATTGTAAAACTATTCAAAACTTAAATTTTAAAAAGTCCATTTCAAACTTTTAAATAGAAGTATTTTCTGTATTTAAAACATTAAAAAAGTGGGAACCAAGCACGCCAGCAGCGCCGTACTTGCGAAGCGGCAAAAAACTAAAAATTTTAAAAAAATGCTTTTGCTTTTGTAATATTAAGAAGTGTTTAATAAATTTTGAAGGAAAGGGGTCGAGATTTTGAACCAATAAATATTTGGAATATTTGAAACCGTAAAATGTACTAGTCGTTTGCTGTTTTTCAATTTTCCCCCTACATATGATTGGCGCTAGTTGTCATTGTACCCTCTCTCGTACAGTAAAAGACGCTTATTCAGAACTATAGTCCATACAAAAATGATGCGGACTGGCGACAAAACTCGAACTTTGAAATGTTATATATCCATAACCATACATGGGCAAGTTGGTCCGGAGTGGGGGGGTTAAACCCCAAATTAGGGGGGGGGGGTTAAAATCCGAGAAACGCAAAATACCCATATCGTTTTTTTTCTGGAGTGCATTTTACCCATATCGTTTTTCGATTTTGAAGGAAAAATAAGTAAAAAACGCTAATTTTAGGTCAAAAAGCCCTTTTATTGCATTTTTGAGCTTTTTATTTCTTAAAACATTCATTTTGACCTCAAAACTTAAGTTTGGAGGCAGTTAGAAGTCATTTTAAAGACATTTTTTTTCTTCATTTTTCCAAAATTGGGGGGGGGTTAAATTTTCTCCCCCCCCCCACTTCTGAGTGGGGGGGGGGTTAAACCCCCCTTCTCAGAATTTGGAGGGGGGCTAACCCCCCCCAACCCCCCGTGCCCATGTATGTCTATAACGGAGGTTAGAATATGACTGTGGGACATATATGGGAGCAAGCATAGCTTAGACTCTTGGCTATCTTTTATAAGGTTAGAAAAAAATGTTTTTTGATGACGTCATCACTACAACCGTTGCGGTGAAAAAACCTGGTCCAAAAAAAACAAAACATTTTTATTAGTACGAGATAAGAAACGCCAGTTGGTATGCTGTTAAAACATACTTTTCTGAGTTTTTTCTGAAAGTTTGAGCGAAATCGGCTCGCTCGAATTTTTTTATAGTGCGTTAAATGTTTCGCGAATGTTTGCCACGCCACTACACTGTCCGAATTATTTTGTTTTGCTTCCTGCTTGAAGTGTGTCTGTGTACGATATTGATCTTATTGCTATATATTAAATGTCCGCCAGTTTTTATTCCTTACTAAAATTTTTTTTTTTTTTGGGGGGGGGGGGTGGGGGGTTGAGGTTGACCCCTCTGGAGCTAGGGGGCCAAACACGAATGCCGAAAAAATTTTTCGAATTTTTTTTTTAAATCATCAAAAATGTAAAATTTATCACATATGACGAATTTTGATATATCGTTTGTGTAAAAAAAACCTAATATTAAGCTTACAATAAGCTGTCAAAAATGACGAATTTCAAATTTGGAAGGATTCCAAGCCCGTATGCTGGCAGCAGCAAACCTTTAAATTAAAAATTTTTCCAAAAAAATAAGCCTTAAAAGTTTTTGTTTTTTTTTGAATTTCCAGGTTATTTTGTTAGAAAAACATATTTTCAAAGTTAAAATCCTACTACGAAATTGCCGAATGTCGCAGCTAAAAAAATGCTCTTTTTAAGTGTTTTCTTACTTGCAAACATGTTTCCCCGTTTGTCAACACAAAAACAAATTTCAAATAACTACGTCTCTCAACTTTTGCCATTATCCCAATGTAATTTTGTAAAGTAATGCTATTTTTCGTGTAAAAACATTTGAATCCGCAATCTGGTCTGAATTGCGTCATTTTATTGCGGAAGAGCCAATAAAAATCATCAATTATGACGTAATAACAAAAATTTGCATGACGTAAGGAAGTATTTTGGAATTTTAACGAAAATTTATGTTGCGTTTTCATGGGGTTATTTGGACCATTTTCTAATATTTTAAATTTAAAAAATTTAAAACTAATCTTTTAAAGTTTATTATTCTTGTAAAACTTTTTAATTGAAAGGTTTGCTGCTGCCAGCATACGGGCTTGGAATCCTTCCAAATTTCAAATTCGTCATTTTTGACAGCTTATTGTAAGCTTCATATTAGGTTTTTTTTACTTTTTCATTTTTTGGTAGGGGGGGGGGCAAATCCTTCAATAAAGCGGAGGGGGGGGGCATTTCCAGACCGTGTACAGGTCTGAATGCTGGTTGACACCGGAGTGGGAGCTGACCAGCCTGCACCCCTGTTTTCAACAATCGCCCCAAAACAATATTATTATACGACTATATCAATATAAGGCGACTTAAAAAATCCTTTAGACGAAGACCTCAATGGGTGAACACTACAACATGCAGTGAACACTCTAGCGGTAAAAGATGCTAACATCGTTATTAATCTTGGACGAAGAGTCTCAACTATGGAAAAGAGATCTTTTCGCCCCTCCTCGGTTGTCTTAGCGCCTGCCCTTTGCATAATCTGCATAAAGATAAGTTTCAGGTAATGCAACAACAACAACAACGACTATACAGCTAAAAAATGGCGCATATTCCAACCTTTTTCTCGATCTCTCTTAGATGCTGCGGCAGTTCCTTCTGGCTGAAATTTCCCCAACTGTCAGTGGCGGAGGCGGTGAAGTAGGTGTTCGTGCTGTCCGAATTCACCATGTCCATTTTATCACCTCCACTATCTTCGTCTAAAACGCAAAGCATCTTTCACTTTAAGGTCTCTCCGGACAGTTTTCACTTCATAGCGTTCAATAAAAAAAAAACAGTTGAAATACAGAACAAAAATTAGTTTTTTGCTTACATAAAATGTATTTTATTATTTATTGTAATCATAGAGCATTATAATATTTTAAAATATCCCAACAACGAAAATTCGAAAAAGTAGGAAACAAAAAAATGTGGATTAAATATTTACAAATATTTTTTTTGTTTTGATTCATTGAAAAAATTTCAAAAAAGTTGCCCCCCGCGTGCTCCCCCATTTTGGAATTGCCCCCTCCCCCCAATAAAACCTTGAAGGGGGGCAGCGCACAGGTATGTAATTCTAAGCACATAAAGCAGATATGTCCATAATGCATACCAACAAGAACGTAGTTTAGGATTTTAAAAAAACACGTCTTTTTGGCGTGGGTTTTAAAATGCGTTTATATATTTTAATACGTTTGCAGTAAACTTTAATTCAAATTATAAAACTGTTTTACAATTTTAATAAGTTCTAATATATTTTGGAAACACATTTTATGCTTGTGAAACTCATCGGTTGTGAGATTACACCGTCTGTTGGGAGATTTTAAATAATGAGAAATCATCTTTTTCGCTTGTGAAAACAAAAACTGGTATAGAATTTTTTGGGTATACACCCTAAGTTCTTGCGATAAAACTTCTAATATAAAAAAAATCATTGAAAGAAATAAACAATTAAAAATGCGCGCCCAAGGCGCGAAATTTTTTAAAATTAACTGAGCATTTTATTTAGTTTCTTTTCACAAAAAATGCATTTTATTCAGTCTTTGTTCAGAAAAAAATGCATTTTATCCAGTGCTTGTTCAAAAACGACAGGGGAAACTATCCCCCTCTTCCCCCCGGGTACGGCCATGATAACAAAAAACGTTTGTTTTTTTTTTTAATTTTTAGCGTACAAAACAAAAAATTTGACTACAAATTCATTCAAAAATATACATGGTACTGAGAAAACTATTAAGCCCAGTTTGTTAATATGGAAAAATTTTTCTGTTTTTGGCGCCTAGATTTCTGCGTGGTGCCTAAAGTTTGAAGGCTAGGCGCCAGCTGGCACCTAAGCGCCGGCGAAAAAAAACAGTTTAAAAATCATATATTTCAAAAAAAAACTTACTATTTAATTTGGAGCTTTAAATTTCACTAAATTAAATTAAATTCACGTTTCGCCGCAATTTTAAAGAAATTACCCGGCCATTTTTTAAGGAAAACCCATAAATACAAAAATATTTTTATTAATTTTTACGTACGTGAAAAAGGCTAACAGTTCCTCTTTATTTGGAGTATTTTTTAATAAATACTGAGTAGCATACATGGGCACGGGGGGTTAACCCCCCCCAAAATTCTGAGAAGGGGGGTTTAACCCCCCACGCAGAAGTGGGTGGGAAGAAAAGGTTAACCCCCCCAATTTTGGAAAAATGAAGAAAAAAAATGTCTTTAAAATGACTTCTAACTGCCTCCAAACTTAAGTTTTGAGGTCAAAATGAATGTTTTAAGCAATAAAAAACTGAAAAATGCAATAAAAAGGGCTTTTTGACCTAAAATTACATACACTCCAGAAAAAAAACGATATGGGTATTTTGCGTTTCTCGGATTTTAACCCCCCAATTTGGGGTTTCACCCCCCCAATTTGGGGTTTCACCCCCCCACTCCATGCCAACTTGCCCATGTATGCTGGATAGTGTATATTTTTAAGGGGTTTAAAAAAATTTCGTTGCAATTTGATTTTTAATATCAATTATTTCAACTACTACCAATAATATAATGAATTATTTCTGCTTCTTTAACACCCATATTAATTTTTTATGGAAACATTACTGCATTTCGCGAGATCTCGTATGCCAAAAATCGCGTGTCTCAAAATTTTCATACTTAATAAAACTGTCCGGAGAGACCTTACAAGTCTTAATTCTACAGATAAATAAGCATTTTTACTATTATATCTATAAATATTTAAGATATCCAGACCTGTGCACTGCCCCTCCCCGAGGTTTTATTGGGGGCAATTCCAAAACGGGGGGGGGCACGGGGGGCAACTTTTTTGAAACGGGGGGCAATGAAACGGGGGGGGGGGGCAAGCAGGGGAGAAAAAAAAGAAAAAAAAGAAAAAAAGGTAAAGGAAAAAAAGGGACAAAAAAAGCGAAAATAAGGTAAAAATACGTCTAAAATGGCTTAAAATACATTGAAATAGGCTAAAAACTGCAAAAAGATCGCGATGATGGCGTCATCATAGGTCATAAGGCGTAATTTTAGGGTACTTTTTCATTTTTTGGCGGGAGGGGGGCAATAAATTGCTGGGGGGTAAATCCTCCAATAAAGCGGGGGGCATTTCCAGACCGTGCACAGGTCTGGATATCAGTTAAAGAGTCTAATTTCACCAATGTACGAAATCCTCTTCGTGCCGATAATCAGGGATTCAGCCTGCACAGAATTTTTACGTAAATAATTTTAAAGATACACGAGCCCAATGACCTATACGTTGTCACATACAACCCCGCCGCACACATACGTGAACTAACGAAATTAATTCGGTTTTTTTCGTTCAAGATAAAAAAAAATAAAAATACACTAGATGAACACAATTACCGGTACCCTGATTCTCGGGATAAGGTCCTGTGAACCAAGAGCTGAGCCAACTGTACAGACCCCCTCCCGCGTCCTTTTGGAAGTTGCTATCGGAGGCGGAAGTGGGAATGGTGGCGCCGTTCCGCGGCGTCTCCGGCGCGCTCGTCGATCCCAGCGGGTCTCTCCTGGGCAGATCTAACACGGCAAAATCCGACTCCGGCTCTTCCTAAACACGTACCTTAATGAACCATAGATGTTTTGGGTTCCACCCCCTGGACTGGAGTGCGAGATTTCAAATTTAGGGGAGTCAATAGAAAGGGGAGCATAGATGAACAAGGGGGGGTAGGGTGGGGTCCACCCCCCCTAGCCTCGAAATTTTGCCCCTTCCCCTAGAAAAAAATCCAGGGCCCCCCTCCCACCAAATTTTCGAATTTTCCACCCCTGACCCCCCTCTAGATTTTGAAATCTGACCTCCCCCCTCTATCTCGAGAAAATTTTAAGTACTTTTTTTATACAAAATTTTCTTGCAAAAACGTGAATTTTTGACACAAATTCATGTTTTTACACCTTTTTTATACCTAAATATCGCTTTTTATTCAATAAAATGTAGTATTATCCTATAAAAAGAACTAACATTAAAGTTATTATGGTTTAAAACTGTTTTGCTTTGGACACCGGACCCCACCTGACTCCCCTCTAGATTTCAAAATTTCGCACCCCGGGTCGACCCCCCCCCTAAAAAACTAGGGGGGGGGTTCGACCCCCCTAGGACCCCCTCCTAGATTTTGAAATGTCATTTACCCGGGGTAAACACCCCCCTAACTTTTTGACCGTGTTCATCTATGAAGGGGAGAGTCCTATTTTTTAACAGTCTTTTAAATCAGTAATTTAAGTGTTTTTAGGTCTATTATATATTTAATTTTATATATGAAAACAATCTATTGAGGCTCAAAAATGTATTTAAACACTGTTTTTTACAAAAAAAACGTTTTTTGACAGTAATAAAACATTATACTTGTAAACTGGTTCGAAAGGGGGAAGGGTGGTCCATAGCTGAACACGGTCACTGAAACTAAGGCGGTCTTTACCTCGGGTAAATGACCTTTTAAAACTTAAGAGGCGGGTCCTAGGGGCGGGTGGTCGAACTGCCCTTCTACTTTTTTTTAACGTAGAGGGGGGGGCTCTTTGAGCTTTTTTTGAACCCTCTTGAGCCTTGAGGGGATAAGGGGAAAGGCGGGTTGGCTGGATTCTTTATAGGAGGCATCCGAAATCGTGGCTCTAGGGGGGAGTTGGACCCCTTCGTCCTTCCCCAAAAATAATATCTATGTGATACATTGTATTTGAATATTACTTGGAACCATAGGTAAAAAAGGTGTGTTACGAAGGATCTCCCCCAAATAAAATTAAAAAATCCAAACGCTAAACATAAACTTTTTAAGGTTTTAAGTTATAACCATTTATGTGCACGGAAATAGATGGGCAGGGAATTATATCTCCGAAGACTCGAAACCGGTGACACTCTTCCCTTCCCACCCCCTTAAAGTTTGAGAATACCCCGGACAACCGTCCCTTAAAATTCAAGAGGCTTACAAACAAGTAGTAAAGCATTAAAAAGGGAATTTTTGAGGAAGTCTCTCCCTCTCCACAAAAAAATTAGTTCATGTATGAACATGGGATTAGTTCGCAAGTTAACTAACAACGTATTTCCGTCTTATTTTGCAAGAGTTTATCTCTAAAACGCAATATTTAGGGTGTTTCGTTTTGTTTTTACAAAGGAATAGTCTCGGCAGTTTTATCTTAAAGGAACTCATACTCGTACAAATATAACGTTCGGTTGTTATACTAATTTGCGGTTTTAAATTACCAAATAGATTACACCCAAAAACCCAAAAATGTCACAAAATCCAATTCTCACCTGCGGCGGCGGAAGTTTATCCTGTTCCTCTTTTAACAGTGACCTGAATACTGTATCCCTGAGCGTGTGCAAATCCTCGTAGCTGTACTCCTCGTCCCGCTCTATCTGCTTCAGGAGGGCGGCGGCCGCCTCCAGCCTCGACTTCCTCGACGGGGAGTGGTGATTGGCGGACGGTCCGGCCGCCGACGTTGATTGGTCGGTGGGTCGGGACGCCTGGTCGTCGTAATCCCAGTACTCCTGTTCTCGACGCTGATTAACTAGAGCCGTCTCCGCTTCCTCCACGTGAGCAGATAGTCGCGTCCGGTAGGCCCGGCAGTAGGCGTTGAGTTGGCGGGCGCGCGTGGTGGCAAAGCGCCAAGAGTTTCGCTCGTTCTTCTTCTTGATCCATTCCAACTGCGTCTGAACGGCAAACTTCCACCACGCAGTCGGGCTGAAAATAAAAATGTGAGCCGGAATGTAAAAACTACTGATAAAAAATAACCACCACATTACCTTCACAAAACCAATTTTCAAAAAACAAAAAAAAATCGCAATAGCAATTCGCAAAATGGCCGAATTCTGTTAAAATTTCAGTTGCGTGTCCTTAGGATTATATCTGGGCGGTGGTTTGGAGAGGCAGAAATACTAAAAAATACTAAAAAAAATTGGGTTTTTGCAGGTTATGCTTTTTGAAAGTAACTGAAATGTGTTTTTAACAATACTCAAACTAAAAAAAATTCCCCCAAAAAAACGTAAAAATTAATTTAAAAAAATTAAAATAAAATTTACCGGATTTTGGCGGAAGGGAGTGGGGATTTGTCCCCCGATTCTCCTCAGGACACGTCGCTTCTTGGTTTTGCCTGAGTATAACAGCTTTAAAATTTTTCGATGGCCTGGTTAAGCCAAAAACTACTCTTTTAATATTTTTTTACCAAAAATAACTTTTCATCGCTTTATCCTCATTCGATGCGGGTCAAAAAAGCTCCAAAACAAAAAAGTTTTTGTGCAAAAAATTAAGCCTACTTTTGTGTTATCTTGTGCTTCGGTCGCCATTTCCTGTGCTTTCTGGATCTTTCGTAGCGGCCCCATTCCCTGACCAGGAGTCTCATTTCTTGCAGCTGCCTTTTGCTCATCTCAATTTTCAAATTTTGAGGCTCCAAATCCAACTATAAAAAATGCATTAAAAAATTTATTCCAATTAAATGAATACGGGATTGCATTGTTTCATCGGAATTTTAACTTGAATGTGAATGTGCGGTTTTTGAGATTTTTTAGGAAATATTAAGTTATAAGTACCGATTACTTTTTAAATGCTTGAATACTCTACACATAAGATAAACACTAAAATTATCAATCGTGCGTAATTTTAGGGCATTAATAAGAAGTTAAAATTTTTTAAAGTAAACCCTCCTACTCATTTTTTTTATTAGAGAACCAAAGAAAAATGCGAGTTTGGGTTCTGAACATTTCTTTCTCAGAACTACAAAAAAATGATCTTTTTATTTTGTTTATGCTTATTTTGCGTGTAGAAAATACCAAAATGTTTTAAAAGTAATAATTACTCTAAATAATTTTTTTTTTCAAAAATCGCAAAAACCAGGCGTATCAAACCTGTCATTTAAATAAAAAATCACCAAACAAATCTCGCTCGAATTGTCAGAAAATACACACAACAACTTGTGTAACATAATATACCTAACGGTCTTACTAATAAAAAAAGTTTAAGATTTTATTTAAGTTGCAATGGTTTACTCAGATTAACATTATGATGACGTATGACAAGTGATAACATAAAAAAAGAATAACAAGCATTTTCAATGAAGCACAAAGTGAATTAAAACGTTTCTGGGCCATTCAAACAAAAAACCCATTAAAAACTTTTTATATATACACAATGTTATAAGTTTGTTCTTTTAAATTATAATACATTATTTAAAACTACAAACTGTAAAGAAAATATATTTCATGGTGATTTTTTACTTATCAACCTATTGGTTCGTAAATATTATATTAATTTATATTTTATTCCACTGCACTTTTTTTGAAAAACTTCATGCTTTTTTAGTGTTTATTTAGTAATTCCAAAATTCCAAAAGGTACAAACGCCGTAGGTACATAACTCGTGGTCACCAATTTTAAACCTTATTCCTATTTACATGAAGGGAGCGAGAATTTGGAAAATATCCAAAATTATATTTTTAAACTTTTCTGGCGCTTTGTTACTTTCTTCTTCTCTTTACTCCTGTGGCAGAGATTCTTGCTTCAAATAAGTTCATTTTTACTGTTCCTTTGGCTGCTCTCTAGCAAATTGTTGCATTTTAACCCTTCGATCCATGATCTTCATTAGAAGCGGCAGAACTGCGACAGACTTGTCAGCAAATAATAATGCAGGGACTTCCGTCACGCTTTTCTCCTATCCGTTTAACGAGGACATTATCCATGTAGATAATGCTGGCTAGCTGCAGGCATTCCGCGCAAAAATTTTTACAAACAATTCGTCACAAGTTCCTCTGTAACCCTCCTCCTTTATCCTGGTTTTGGACAGGCACTGGCGTTACTCTGTGTTCGATTTTTTTGTTTTTCTGAATCTGAAGCATGGTTTACTTACTTTGGCACGTTTATAGAATTATTCACACATATTTTTGAAAGCTTTAGGCGCTCGCAACATTTTTGCGTTACATACGCAAGTAATAAAACTAAAAACTTTTACCTTAAATCTTGGAATCGGTGGTCTAGCTTTAAGCGGAAATTTCGAGCTATTCCGCTCCATCCTAATTTGGGCGCTGATGGGGTGTAAAACGTAATTGTGTTCCGAACCGCTTATTCCTTGTAATAATGTCTACAATACAAAACTATCATTTATATAGTTTTTTAGGTTTAAAATGTAGAAAATTACAATTCAAAAATTTTACCACATAGTATCATCCTAAATGCAACATTACAGCCATCATATTTCAAAACAAAGTATTCAAAGTTTTGCCAAAGTTCATTTTTAAAAATCTAAAACAAGTTATGATATGCCAGCTGATCAAATTAAAAAACGGCGATTAAATTACCTTAGAGCACAACACCCTGAAATTACGATCACCCCTTATGTATAGTTAAAAATTAGTATTTTTAATGTTACAAGATTTATCATATATTGTGTTACAAACAACCTGCTGCAATGTTTTTACACTCTCCAAATTTGATTACAAAATTAACTACACAAAAACAATTGACAACACAAAAAAACAACAAAATCGAACATTGATATTCTTACAATTAGTTCTCTTAAAGACTCCACATCGGATGGCTGCTCGATTTCGTCCCAATAAATCGAAAAACCATTGAGATCCAAAACTTTAAATAGATTCTCGCCTTCTTTTCTTGTGATAAAACCAGATTTCTGCAACAATCATTTGTTAACAATATGAAAAAGAAAAAAATTATTCGCAGACCTGTGCACGGTCTGAAAATGCCCCCCCCGTTTTATTGCCCCCCCCCCGCCAAAAAATGAAAAAGTACCCTAAAAATATGACGCCATTTTTGACCTATGATGACGCCATCATCGCGAATTTTTTGCAGTTTTTAGCCTATTTCAATGTATTTTAAGCCATTTTAGACCTATTTTTACCTTATTTCCGCTTTTTTTGTCCCTTTTTTCCCTTTTCCCTTCTTTTTTTTACTTTTTTTCTCTTTTTTTTCCCCCCTGCTTGCCCCCCCCGTTTTATCCCCCCCCCCCCCCCCCCCGTTTCGAAAAAGTTGCCCCCCCCCCCCCCCCCGTGCCCCCCCCGTTTTAACCCCGGGGGGGGGGGGCAGTGCACATGTCTGTATTCGCTACGTTGTAACGATGATAATATGAAAAAGAATTTGCACACTAGTCTTTGCGCAAAATCTGAAAGCACAGTGTCTGTGATCTTTTAAAATTTTTTCACAAAAAATTTCACTGCTTTTAAACAGCTTTAAAAAACTGCTTTTAACGCCAATTCAAACGTGTTTTTTTAGTGGAACTGAATTTATTCAAGCTAGTTATTTTTTGTAAAAAAGATCACTAAAATTAAAATATCACTATAATGAGATATTTCCAAAATATCACAGGCAAGTAAAAAAAAACCAGGAATTTAAATGTGTCCTTGCGCCAGTTGTGGTTTACCAGCTGGTTTACAATTCGTTTAATGAACTTAATTAAATTTACCCAAAACTTAGTAGTGCTCTGCACTGTCATTTTCTCAATTTTTACACCACACGCAAATCCCACTTTGTTTTCTTTTTCTCTGGAGTCATCTCGGTGTTCCTTGGATGACTTAACAACGCAGGGTCTGTTGTCTTCGTACCTAAATAATTTTTAATAAATGAGTCACAATACAATGAAAATATCATATTTCTATTTTGGGATTTTATTGGGGGGCAATTTATTCAAAACGGGGGGCACGGGGGGGAACTTTTTTTAAAAGGGGGGGGGGGGGCAAAAAAACGGGGGGGGGGGCAAGCAGGGAAGAAAGAAAAAAAAAAGAAAAAAAAAGAAGAAAAAATAGGAAAAAATACAAAAAAAGCGAAAATAAGGTAAAAATAGGTCTAAAATGGCTTAAAATGCATTGAAATAGGCTAAAAACTGCAAAAATTTCGCGATGGTGGCGTCATAATAGGTAAAAATGGCGTCATAATTTTGGGTACTTTTTTATTTTTCCGCGGGGGGGCAATAAAACGGGGGAGGCAAATCCTCCAATAAAGCAGGGGGTATTTTACGTGCACAGGTCTGAATCATAGGTGGGCAAGGGAGGTTGAGTTGAGGAGTTACATGCAATTATTAATATTTCCAGCTAATTCTTTCAGCACACAAAAAAGCTTATTCAATAACAAAAATTTAAAAAACTACAGTTCACTTTCAAAAAAATTTACCGTCCGCATTCTGAAGGTGCTCGAACTTTTTGTTAATTCGGATGTGACACTTTTTCTCTCTCTCTCTCTGAGGAAGGGGAGTTTTACGCACCCGATTATAAAGCACAGAAATGTGTTTAAAAAGTATTCAAATTTTTGTAGATGTCTTGTAAAAATATTAAATAAAATAAGAAGTAGTAACATTTTTCACAATTTATTTTACTTACTAATAACTATCAACTCTTCAGTTATTCGTATGCTTTTCTTTAATATGAAAATGAACAAAAAATACATAATATCCAACCATACATGGGCACGGGGGGGGGTCGGGGGGGTTAACCCCCCTCCCAAATTCTGAGAAGGGTGGTTTAACCCTCCCCACTCAGGAACACTGCATGTAGTGAACACTCTAGCGGTAAAGGTTGCCAACATCATTATTAATGTTGGACGAAGAGTCTTAACCATAGGGGTGAAACATTTTTGCCCCTCCTGGCTTGTCTTAGCGCCTGCCCTTTGCATAATCTGCATAGGGAATATAAGTTTCAGGTTATCAACAACAACAAAAAGTGGAGGGGGAAGTTAACCCCCCCAATTTTGAAAAAATGAAGAAAAAAATGTCTTTAAAATGACTTCTAACTGCCTCCAAACTTAAGTTTTGAGGTCAAAATGAATGTTTTAAGCAATAAAAAGCTCAAAAATGCAATAAAAAAGGCTTTTTGACCTAAAATTAGCGTTTTTTTACCTATTTTTCCTTCAAAATCGAAAAACGATATGGGTAAAATGCACTCCAGAAAAAAAACGATATGGGTATTTTGCGTTTCTCGGATTTTAACCCCCCCCCCTAATTTGGGGTTTAACCCCCCCCCCCCCCACTCCGGACCAACTTGCCCATTTATGTATCCAACGAATATTGTACTCGGTTTGCAATGATGTAGTAAAATAAATGTAGATATTTTTTTCTCTTACCGTATGTGAACATTCGAAACTTTTAAGTGAATATTTTCAACAATCGCAGAAACCAAAGATGCGCCGAAACCAAACCAGCCACCGCCACCTTTGTTTGTGGTATCTGTTTGCAAGGCAGTTGTAAGACCGATAGTATCGAATAATTGTTTCTAAAATACGTTTTGTTTCTTTTCAATAATTA
>JASAMX010028866.1:0-38999 GCA_030248175.1 Microlaimidae sp. YZB2_3
TTTTACTATCTGGCGGCCATTTTGGGGTGGGGGCGGCCGCCCCTCCCCTCCGCCCAACCACTATCTTTATTTTTCCCCTTGTCCGACCGTTTGGGGGGGTGGCCGCCCCCCCTGGTTACGCCCATGACTTTTTAGGCATAAATAAGCGGTTTTCGTACATAAAATTCAATATTAGACCTAAAAACACTTGAATTATTGAGTAAAAAAATTTTGTTAAAAATTGGACCCCCCTTACCCCCCTAAATTTGAAATTTCGCACCCGGGGTCGACCACCCCTAAAAAGCCAGGAGGGTCCGGACCCCCCCCCCCCTTAAAATATTTTGGCCTTCTACCCGGGGGTGGACCCTCCCCCCTAGCGGACCCGACCAAAAACACCTATGGTCCCAGCACTAACATAAAATAAAAAAGCCAGTTTTAAAAGAATAGTCAGTAAATAAACAAATTAATTTAACAACTTATTGCATGATCTGAGTATGAGTTTTCAAAAAGTCAGGGCTAGTACTTAAAACTAAATTTTTGTATTGTACTTAGAACTAAATAAGTTTTGTTACAGGTAGGAAACCGAATTCAAAAATATATTTTGAAAATCGAATTCCAGAAACCTCATGTAATATTTAGTTTTATTTTGTAATTACTGATTACATTATTACAGTAGTAGCTCCAAATAATTATAAAGAAATTTAAGTCACCTATTAATATTGATACGTTTAAAATTAAGACCAGGATTATGATTTCTCAATCATAGGTGAGAAGGGGGAACAGGGTGGGGTCCATCCCACCTCCCTAGCCTAAAAATTTTGGGACCCCCCTAGACAAAAATTTAGGGTTCCCTCCCCCCAAATTTCCAAATTTTTTACCCCTGATACCCCTCTAGAATTTGAAATCTGACCCCCTCCCCTCCCCCCTCGGAAAAATTTTAGGTACTTTTTTATACTAAATTTTCTTTCAAAATCTTGAATTTTTAACACATATTCAAGTTTTTACACCAGAATATCGCTTTTTATTCAATAAAATTTAGTATTATCCTATGAAAAGAACAATTATTAAAGTTATTATGGTTTAACATTGTTTTGCTTTCCACCGGACCCCACTTGACCCCTGTCTAGATTTCAAATTTCACACCCCGGGTAGGCCCCCCTAAAAAGCTAGGGGGGGGTCCGGACCCCCCTCCTAGAATTCAAAATTCGATTTACCCCGGGTAACCGCCCCCCCTAGCTTCCCGGACCGTTCTCACCTATGCTCTCAATTAGTATATTTTTGGATTTGAATTTTATTGTATTTCTTTATTGCATTAAGGTAGAACACCACAGTTACGACGAATTTTACTAAACGTTAGATAACAACTTAGATATTAATTTTTGTCTCAAAAGTATAGCGTGTAATTTTTTTTTATTTAATCATGACATGAGCTCCTTTGTGGTAAAAATGTGCACTGTTTTGTTTTGTTATATTAAAGTATGACGCGTTGTTGTTATGATAATATATTTTCAGATCTTCAAACGGATAAAAATCTCGTGTTTATCGCTAACGCAGTTTTTTAACAACTGGAAATATAACGCCAGACATCAAAGCATTATAATTAATCTTTTTAGCGGGGTAGTTTTTTTTTATTAAGTGGGTGGATGTATAAGAAAAATCTCGTCTCGCTAATATCTCCGTTGCGAAACAACAAACCCACAAGTAATTTTTTTCTTTTTTAAATAATACACTAAAATAACACCAGACCTGTGCACTGTCCCCCCCGGAGTTAAAACGGGGGGCAATTCCAAAATGTGGGGGGCACGGGGGGGCAACTTTTTTGAAACGGGAGGGTGCACGCAGGGGAGAAAGAAACAGAAAGAGAAAAAAGAAGGAAAAGGGACAAAAAAGCGAAAATAAGGTAAAAATAGGTCTAAAATGGCTTAAAATACATTGAAATAGGCTAAAAACTGCAAAAAATTCGCGATGATGGCGTCATCATAGGTCAAAAATGGCGTCATAATTTTAGGGTACTTTTTCATTTTTTGGCGGGGGGGCAAATCCTCCAATAAAACGGGGGGGGGCATTTCCAGACCGTGCACAGGTCTGTAACACTGTATGGAAAATTTACACAGTCGTATGCTTCCTTTATTTTTTCAAGTTACAAATAGCGTAAAATGCATAGGTGAAGACCATACATGGGCAAGTTGGTCCGGAGTGGGTGGTTAAACCCCATATTGGGGGGGAGGGATTAAAATCCGAGAAACGCAAAATAACCGTATCGTTTTTTTTTTGAAGTGCATTTTACCCATATCGTTTTTCAATTTTAAAGAAAAAATAGGTAAAAAAACGCTAATTTTAGGTCAAAAAGCCCTTTTAATGCATTTTTGAATTGTTTAAAACATTCATTTTGACCTCATAACTTAAGTTTGGAGTGGAGGCAGTTAGAAGTCATTTTAAAGACATTTTTTTCTTCATTTTTCCAAAATTGGGGGGTTAACCATAGGTGTTTTTTGGGGGGGACAGAGGGGTCCACCCCCCCCCTAGAGCCAAAATTTTGGACCCCCCTAGAAAAAATTGAGGCCCCCCCCTCCTCCCTAAAGCTCGAGAGCGGTCCGGCCGGACCCCACCCTAGCGAGGCTGATTCCCCTCCCCCTCCC
The DNA here is from genome assembly GCA_030248175.1 of Microlaimidae sp. YZB2_3. Lineage (NCBI taxonomy): Eukaryota > Metazoa > Nematoda > Chromadorea > Desmodorida > Microlaimidae > Microlaimidae sp. YZB2_3. The sequence continues at coordinate 2,619 of JASAMX010028866.1, forward strand.
GACCAATTTGGAAGTATATTTTATTATTTACTGTCAAAAACACGGTTTTTTAGTTAAAAACAGTGTTTAAATACACTTTTTAGGCCTAAATAGGCTGTTTTAATACATAAAAGTCAATATTAGACCTAAAAACACTTAAATTATTGAGTTAAAAAAATTTTGCTAAAAAATGAACAAAAATTTTGCTAAAAAATTGAACTTCCCTGACCCCCCCCTAAATTTGAAATCTCGCACCCGCGGTCGACCCCCCTAAAAAGCCAGGGGGGTCCGGACTCCCCTGGACCCCCCCCCTAAAAAAATTTGGCCTTCCACCCGGGGGCGGACGCGGACCCCCCTAGCGGACCCGACCAAAAACACCTATGGGATTAACCTTTTCTTCCCCCCACTTTTGATTTGGAGGGGGGTTTAACCCCCTTCTCAGAATTTGAGGGGTTAACCCCCCCGTGCCCATGTATGGTGACGACTACACATGTACATAGGAAGGAGCTGTTATAAATCTTAGCAAGAATATATAATATATACAGAGAAGAATGTACCACTCAATACTAAGTTTTGCTACTATGCTGGTTCCAACATGACGCAAAACTTGCACACCGGTGTGCAAGTTTCTGCCCACCGGTGTGCAAGTTTCTGCACACCGGTGTGCAAATTCCTGCACACCGGTGTGCAAGTTCCTGAACATCAGTTTTAAAAAATGTGGCTGAAAGAATAGGCCCAAATAAAAAAACATATATATTTATTTTGAACTGTTTCCTGTTATGGGGAATTTTTGCCGGTATTTTGTGGAAATTTTCGCATAAAAAATCATATTTTGACGCGAAACATTAATTTCATTTTTGACCTAATAAATATTTAACAAACCACAAAAACGTTAAAAAAACCATTAATCTGCGTAACCAAAACTTGTCCACAAAAACATTGTTGTTCGGAAGTTTTGTGTTTTACAGTACGTCTTTCAACATCTCGTATTCTACATCTCGACTTCAAATAACTTGCCTTTTAGGTGATACATCGATTTTTTTTGTCATATTATTTGTAAACGAATATGTTTTTAAAACTTATTTAAAACGATAACAATAGTCCTAAAAATGTTGATAGAGTAACTCTTCAAATTTATTTCAGGCTTAAATTTTTTAATTGAAGGGGGAGATCCTCGGAGCTCTGTATTTTTCTCGCCTTTAAATGGCCGGAGTTCTGGAGCATGATATTGAAGAGTAAGACATTATCACATATACCCTCACTTCCTTGCGCAAAATGAACACAAAGACTAGATATTAAATTCATTGGAAGAAGAGAAGTAATACTAGGAGAGTTTTTAAATATATAGCTCTGCTTGGTGCAATGGAGCCCACATTCACCAACAAATACCCACCGACGTCAATTCCAGATTTAAAAAAAAAAATTTTGAAATGACACGAATTCGCTGCATACAACAATCCTTCATAATTTATTCTCATCAACTAACGAAGCTAAATTTTGGCTTTTGCCACGTCAGGAGAAACGTTAAAACTGCGTTACCAAGTCAAACTTTTTTGTCTTTGAGTTTGATTATTTTTTTGAAAACCTCACCCCTGCTTTCAATAGCCCACAAATATTTTTTTATCGAAATATCTCCAGTAGTTTAGAAAATATGACTCTCCAAAAATGACGTTTTTGTCTCTGTACTTGAAAGATTTCTGAATGGGTATTAAAATTCAAATTACAAAAAATGCACTTAAAAAAGCGGCTATTTTTTAAACCACTGCCGTCGTTTGGTGTTTTTAGCGAAAAACTCGCGGGTTTTTTTTGTACGGGAAACCAAACGCAATATCGTGACAAATACTGCACCAATTTTAACAATCAAGGTATCAAATTAAAATATAAAATAGCCGCTTTCTTTAAATGCATATTTTGTAATTTAAATTTTAATACCCATTGAGTAATATTTCAAGTACAGAATTGTTAATTTGGAGGGTCATATCTCCTGAACCACTAAAGATATTTTGATGAAAAAAATTTTGTGCGCTATTGGGGGCAGGGGTAAGATTTTCACAAAAAATAATAAAAATCAAAGCAAAAAGTTTGACTCGGTCCGCACCTTTAAGCAATTCATTGTACTCCTTTAGTGCCGAAGCAAAATAATTTAATAACTTTTTTTCATTTTCTAATTAAAGTTAATATTTTTGAGCACTTCCACAGTATATTGTTAAACTATTTAAAACTTTCAAATTGTACCCAATGCATTTGCTTCTTTTTATTTTTTTTGTTGCTACTTTACAATATGAATAAAATTTTATTGTTCAAATAGACACTTTATTATTATCACATTTCATGAGAGTAGCCAATCTAAGGCGTTAACGCCCCTCCCCCTCTCCCTGGGTCCCCAAGAGTACAAATTTCAAGGATGTAAAAGAAGCTTTTTTTGATGGCCGATTAGTCTTTGATCACAAATCACTTTATTTTATAATCTAACTGCAAATTAAAGGGCTAAAAAACTAATTAACCTAATTTTAGTTTAATAGTCTAATTATCACCAATTCTCCAATTTTTTATTAGGTTTGGATCGCGTTCCTATAATCCTGACTACGGTCATGCATTATACTATAAAACAAATACATGAATTCGGAAAATTAAAATAACTAAATTTTAAATAAATCAGTTTGCTAATAAAAATTTTCAGTTCAACTGGATTTGAACTTTGTAAAATTTTAGTCTGACGCCTTAAACACAGCGCTATAACAATGTACATAGAAGTCCATTTAAACTATTGTATAAAAGACTTTAAAGATCTGTTACATTAATCGGTTAGAAAATAGTAATTCATAGTTTTTGGTAATCTGTGTGAAAATAAAAGTATTAAATTTTTAAAAGGATAAAAAAAGGTTAACAAAAGGATTCCTGTGCATAATCTGGTACCAAAATTTAATTAGTTTAATCGTAAAATCTGCAGCATTTTGATCAATTTCAAGCAAGGTTTTTAAAAAAAAATTTATTCCTTTTTTGTAAAACTATTTTTTCAGTAGTTTTTTACTGTTTTTATGTCATTTTCGTAAGGATTCATTAGTTTATTGAGTGATTGATCATTATTATAATTATTTTTGTTAGCTTTTTACCTTTTTTTTAAATTAAAATCAATTTTATACTGGTTTGCAGGAACTTGCACATCAGTGTGCAGAAACTTGCACACCGGTGTGCAGAAACTTGCACACCGGTGTGCAGGAACTTGCACACCGATGTGCAGGAACTTGCACACTGGTGTGCAGGAATTTGCACACGGTGTGCAAGTTTTGCGTCATGTTGGAACCAGCATAGTAGCAAAAGTTAGTATTGAGTGGTACATTTTTCTCTATATATATATTTATGTATTCTTGATCTTAGTAGATATGCAATAGGTACACTGATAGGCAGGCAGGCCGCCCAATAGGCCCGCCCTGCCAGCCGGCAAAAATTAGGTCGCATTCACATAGATGTTTTTGGTTGGGTCCGCTAGAGGGGGTCCACCCCCGTGTGAAAGGCCAAAATTTTTTAGGGGGGTCCGGACCCCCCTGGCTTTTTAGGGAGAGGGGTCGACCCCGGCTGTGAGATCAGGGGGGTCAGGGGCAAGGGTTGGCTTGGGCTGGCTGAGGTAAAAATTTGGGGGCCCTAAGAGAACAAATTTTAAACAAAAAAAAGTAGTTTTTAATGAATTTCAAAGACAATTTTCAAAAAATTTTTCGTGCTGGCGCACGATTTGTAATGTTATACCTTTTTAAACTTAAAATCTTTCAAGTTTAACTTCAAAAAACAATGCAAATAACATCAAAAACAATCAGTTAGCGCGAAGCGAAAAAATTTTTTAATCTTTTTAATGTTTTTTTACGGTATTTTGAAAATTTGGAGTACAACCCCCCTTTTGAAAAATTTATATGGAATACAACCCCCCTTTACGAAATCCTGGTTAGGGGCATAGAATTTATATGCTACGCCCCCAACAAATTTTTTTAAAATAAATGCAATAATTTAAGTGTTTTTATGTCTAATATTGAATTTTATATACTAAAACAGCCTATTTAGGCCTAAAAAGTCTATTTAAACATTGTTTTTATTTAAAAAAACCGTGTTTTTGACAGTAAATAAAAAAATATACTGCTAAATTGGTCGGGAGGGAGCGGGGTAGGGAGGGTCATTTTGGAAGGGTTTCCGCTTTGGTTTTTACAAAAAAAAATTGTTCAAAGTTAATTGAACAATTTTTTCGAAATCATGGCTACTAGTGAAGTCACCGAAGGGGGGGGGGGCACCCTCTCCTCTAGACCTCCCCCAAGGCCCCAGCCCCTCCTCCCCCTCCAACACCTTGAACCCCTGACCTCCCCCCCCCTAAGGCCCCATTGTCTCAACCGCCCCCCACAGAGATTCCAAAAGGTACTTAAAAAATGGTCAAATTTAGTCAAAAAATTTTTATATTTATTTAGAAAAATAGAAAATACAACACCCCCGGGTGCTTTTTTTAAAAAAAAAGAAACACCGGGGGAACCCCCCCCGGAGGCAAAACCCCACACCCCGGCGGGGGCCCCCAAGCCGGAAGGGAACCATAAGAAAGCCAGAGCTGGGAAAATTAAAGAGTGATGCCATAAATTATTCCGCAAAATCTTGTTGTAAACGAACTTTTTTCCAAAACTTGTTTAAAACAATAACTAAAGTCCTACAAATGCAGCTAGAGTAGTTTAAAATGCATTTCAAGCTTAAATAAGCTTTAAATCGCTCATTTAAGAAGCGGAGCTCTCTCCGCTTTAAATAGCCGGAGCTCCGGGGCATGATATTGGAAGGTGGGAGTAGGGATGTGCCAGGGACGTACCCAAAGTTTCATTTTGGGGGAAGGGGCGCATTTTAGTACAAAAAAAAATTCGGAGGGGCTCCGCCCTCCCCCCCTCGAAATTTTACTATCTGGTGACCATTTCGGAGGAGGGGGCGTCCGTCCCCCCCCCGCCCAACCACTATCCTTATTTTCCCCCTGTTCGACCGTTTCGGGGGTGGGGGGGCGGCCGGCCCCTTCCCCCTGATGATTACGTCCCCAGGATGTGCGTGGACCCAAGATTCGCATTCGTGGGTATCTGCGCTATTTTTGACATCCGCATCTGCGAATTTGTAAACTCATATTCGCGGATTTTATATTGCTTATTTTTACTTCTAAAATTAGCAAATTAAAACCTAATTTTTTTTATAGATTTTTAACCCTCGTTAAGCAAAATTTTTGAGGTATGAAATGAACGAGTTTTAAACCATGAAAAGCTCAAAAATGTAATTAATGCGCTTATTTACGCAAAATTAGCATTTTTTACTTGTTTTTTTCCTTTAAAATTAAACAAAAACAATGTGGATAAAATGTACTCCAAATTAAAAAAACGATATGGCAAGAATGCATTGAATAGACATCCGCAACCGCGGATTTCAAAAAAATGACATCCGGTCACATCTCACTCACATCCCAAACCGTGACTAACATTTTTTATTTTGTTTTCTCTTAAAAAATTTTTAAAAAATCATGAATGAATGAATCTTTATTCTATTGATCTGTACGTGTTACTCATTTGTTTGCAAACTTAACATGTGTTTTCTTTTTATTTCTGCTATAAAATAATTTTAATGCTATGTCAATTTTACTTTTGATCGACCGGGCAAGGGATTTAAACCGTAGCGAATATAATTTTTAGCTTCCTTTTTTCCCCTTCGGGTTTTGTTTTAGCTCAGTCTGGTGGATTGGGTAGGAGCCGACTTCCTTCTAACGGCCAAATAAGTGCTTTTTGAACTAAATTCAATGGAATAGGTAAAATCACAAAGCGAAATTATTTTTGACAAGTATAAGGACGTAACAAAATCCTAAAATAGAGACCAAAAATTATACCCAAAAATTTAGAGGCTGGCGGCGGTCCTTGAAAATTTGAGCGGGGGGAGCAAAATTTTAAAATTAGCTGTGGATTTTATCTCGACCCCCATGCTTATGTATTATTGTTAGAGGCGGACGGGGGTTATTTTAAAAATAGGAAAGAGGTTAAACCACCTGTGTATGCCCCTCTTCCACTCCTGGAGCATCCATATTACTAAATTTTGGAACTCACCCTCTGTGCATTTCTGCTTATTTTAGCGATTTTAGTATATATACTGGGTGTGGGAACCCCTCTCCTAAGTAGAAAGAAAAAACTAAGTATATATATACGTTTTTTTGCACAATACCAATAGGAACAAGTAAAAAAAGGTCATTAAATTTCAACCACCGTAAACGTGACCGCTTAAGGATTCCTTATTTAAAAAACGTAGGTTAAGAAACCGTCTAAATCCTAAATTAATGAGCACCTATGATTTAAGCTATCTACGGTTTTTAACTAGTGACAATTAGCCCAAGTAGTGCGTGGATGAAGATTGAGTTTAATCAATAATCTCTCCCTGCGCCACGTTTTACATAATGTTCTAGCGATGTACTCTATGTAGGGAAGAGAGTGAACGGTTATGGGGGGTTATTGATTTTTCTGGAAGATGGAATCTCAAAGCTCTGTTTAAGGCTTTTCCCGTCGGCTTCTCCCCTCCCCTCCCCACCTTCCCAACGCACTTTGGACGTTTTCTGTTTTCACTTTCTCTTTTTCTCAATTTTTGGCCCGATGATCGAGGAATTGTGTGTGCACAATTTCGTGAGCTAAAAGAACGCGTGTGCACTTACAAACATATCTGGCGACAGAATGCGTAGAAAAGAACAGAGAAGGGAAGGTTATCTATAACTTATGCACCGCACATACACTTTTTTAACAGCAGAAACTTTTTGGTGCATTTTTTTCAGGATAAAATGTACTAACTTATGCACCACCATAGATGAGAACGGTCGGGGAAGCTAGGGGGGTGGTTACCCGGAGTAAATCGAATTTTGAATTCTAGGAGGGGGGTCCGGACCCACCTAGCTTTTTAGGGGGGTCGACCCGAGGTGCGAAATTTTGAAATCTAGAGGGGGGTCAGGTGGGGTCCGGTAGTCCGGTGTCCAAAGCAAAACAGATTTAAACCATAAAAACTTTAATAATTGTTCTTTTTATTGGATAATACTACATTTTATTAAATAAAAAGCAATATTCTGGTATAAAAAGGGTGTAAAAGCATGAATATGTGATGAAAATTTACGTTTTTGGAAGAAAATTTAGAATATAAAAAAGTACCAAAATTTTCCGAAGGGGGGTCAGATTTCAAATTCTAGAGGGGGTCAGGGGTAAAAAATTCGGAAATTTGGGGGGAGAGGGGGGCCCTAGATTTTCGTCTAGGGGGGGTCCCGAAATTTCGAGGCTAGGGGGGTGGACCTCACCCTGCCCTCCCCCTTTCTCACCTATGTGCACCACACTTCACACTTTTTTAACAATAGAAACTTTTTGGTGCATTTTTTTTCAGGATAAAATGAACTGCAAAAATGAAAGTTCATTCCTTTTATATAATATTATTTTTTTATTATTTGTGTATTACATGTAAATTGTGGCAAAATTCTGAACTAGTGAATTAGTTGTCGTGATATTGGGTCGGGTTTAATCAATAATAAATCCCTTAATCATTAAATACAACGTAAAAATTTGAGTTTAGTCAGATAACATCAAACAAATTTTATTCTCAGCCAACACTTTACCACATTTTAAAAAAAAGTAGACTGTTATTCTCATAAAAAATATTATAATAATACGAATAAATTGAAATGTAAGTTTAACTTAATTTGAAAATCTAAGTACCCTATCTATTCATTTTAATTTTTTTACAAATTAAAGTACCTATTAATTTTAAAAGTAAAAGTCAGACAGATAAAAATTATAATGTAACTAAGCAAGCGGAATAAAAACGGTCATTAATCTATTGATTTGAGAGTAATATAAAAAAATTCATTCATTAGGTATTTCATTCAAAATGGTAATAGCTTATTTTTAAAATAAACAGGATCTATTGTAGGGCATGGCATAAAATGTAATATAATATTTTTTCAATATATAATCAGACCTGTGCACGGTCTGAAAATGCCCCCCCCCGTTTTATTGGAGGATTTGCCCCCCCCCCGTTTTATTGCCCCCCCCCCCCGCCAAAAAATGAAAAAGTACCCTAAAAATATGACGCCATTTTTGACCTATGATGACGCCATCATCGCGAATTTTTTGCAGTTTTTAGCCTATTTCAATGTATTTTAAGCCATTTTAGACCTATTTTTACCTTATTTCCACTTTTTTTGTCCCTTTTTTCCCTTTTCCCTTCTTTTTTTTCTTTTCCCTTCTTTTTTCTCTTTTTTTTCTTTCTCCCTTGCTTGCCCCCCCCGTTTTATTGCCCCCCCCCCCCCGTTTCAAAAAAGTTGCCCCCCCCGTCCCCCCCCGTTTTGGAATTGCCCCCCCCCCCCGTTTTAACCCGGGCGGGGGGGCAGTGCACAGGTCTGTATAATAGAGTGTTATTTTCCAAAAGACCCTTTAATTATGAAAAGAAATGGATGTTTTTAAAACCAAAATTGTACTTTAAAAACATGTTTGTCGTGTTTATTACTTTCTTTTTGATTTTAAATGTGACAATATTTCTATAAATAAGCATGACACGGTCAGAGTTAAGAGGGTTTGTGCCGTGGGTTAAATGGAATTTAAAAATCTAGGAGGGGAAGACGGAAGCCTCTGGCTTTCCAAGGGGGTCGACTTGTAGTGGTCAAGCTTCAAAGGAATGCAAGCTTCTTGAAAGGGGTCAGCGGTCAGGCAGGAAGGTCCAATGTTTGAAGCTAATATTTTTAAATCATTTTTTTTGTTTTTAAAGAATATTAATTACTACATTTTAGTGAGTAAAATAAGGTGTTTAGATGTAAAAAGAATGTAAAAATACTGATTTGTCTTAAAAATTCATTGTTACTCCTTTTGATTTTTATTGATATTAGTATTTACGATTAAAATCTGCTGAAATTGCTTGTTTTGTTTATAATAAAGTTTTTGTAGTAACGAATAATAATCAAAGCAGGTATCACAATATTCCGAAACAAAATAAACCAGATGCCTGTATACAAAGATTATACATACTGCAGTGCTTGTTATATTGGGACCTCCACCGTGACCTTTAATCTGCTTCGTAGCAATCCATTCCATTAAGACACGTTAAACATTAAGACCATTAAACACATTGCTTAATTTAAATAAAGCTCAACAGTAATAATTATTTTTCAATTGTTTTTTTTTTAATTATTTCAGATTTATTACATTGCACGCACGAACCAAACGTGTCCATACCGTCTCTGGCAAATATGCTTATTGAAAGGACGCAGAATCCCAACTGGGCTGTAGTTTATAAAGCACTAGTCACAATTCATAACCTCATGTGCTATGGAAATGAAGTATGATATTGTTTTTATTTATTAAAAACATAAAAATTTTTTGGGGTATACCTCAAATACCTCATTTTAGCGTTTTGGTACTGGGGGTCGAGACCACCCAAATTTTTTTGGAGGGGGTGTTCGGGGTAACCAGAAATTTTAGGGGAGTGATGTCTGCATTTAAAAATGTTGTAATTTTCTTAAAGCCATTTAACAAAGTTGTTCTTAATCACATCACGCTTCACTGGCCTGTGTTAGTAGTGAGTGCTAATATTGTATAAGGTGATCATAGGTGAGAAAGGGGGGGCAGGGTGGGGTCCCCCCCCTAGCCTCGAAATTTTGGGACCCCCCCCCCTAGACGAAAATCTAGGGGGCCTATCCCCGAATTTCTGAATTTTTTACCCCTGACCGACCCCCCTCTAGATTTTGAAATCTGACCCCCCTCCCCTCCCCCCTCGGGAAAACTTTAGGTACCTTTTTTATACTAAATTTTCTTCCAAACGTGAATTTTCATCACATATTCATGCTTTTACACCCTTTTTTATACATGAATATGGCTTTTTATTCAATAAAATGTAGTATTATCCTATAAAAAGAACAATTATTAAAGTTATTATGGTTTAAAACTGTTTTGCTTTGGACACCGGACCCCCCTGACCCCCCTCTAGATTTCAAAATTTCGCAACCCGGGTCGACCCCCCCTAAAAAGCTAAGGGGGTCGGTCCGGACCCCCCTGGGACCCCCTCCTAGAATTAAAATTTCGATTTACCCCGGGTAACCACCCCCCCTAGCTTCCTCGACCGTGCTCACCTATGAAGGTGATATGAACTAATAAGCAGCTATTCTTATTTTATGTGGGAGATTGGGACGTACACTCAACTTTAAAAAATCTGATTAAATAAAGAGTAAAAATTTTTTTTGTTTTAGAGGTTTACACAGTATCTAGCTTCGTGTAATGCAAATTTCAACTTAGGTTCTTTTGTGGATAAAACAGATTCTCAAGGTATAATGATTTTTTTAAATTAATATTATTCAACCTATTATTACAACAAAGTAATTTAACGCAAAGTAATTTAGTGCAAAATCTGTAAAAAGTGTTTTCTATGTATATGCCGTTAAAATTAAAATGTTTGAGAACCGTCTTTTTTTTATGGGACTCTTTGTTGAGTTATGTAATTATAATAAATTGTCCCTATTTATTTTTTTTTAATTCACGTACGTAAATAAGAATGAATTGAGTCATTCGTGCGTATTTATATAAATTAAATTTAACTATTGTGATGTGATGACATAGTTTCGAAATTGAAGTGGAGAGTAGTGTAATGTCATTAAAAGAAGAAAGCCATGTTAACCCGTTCCCGTAAGTGCCTTTTCCTTGATTACAACCGTTAAACGTTCGTGTGACCTATGTCATACTTCCGTCATACGTAATTTTTTGCGCGAGTAGTGCCCAGTGAGCGAGCAAATTAAAATGGTTAAAACGGTGTGGTGGAAATATGCAGATTTTTGTCACGAATACAGTGTATTACGTCGGATATTTCATGTTGCAAAAATTTGCATATTGCTACTGTACAGCTTTATTAAACATTTCAATTCGCTCGCTCACTGGGCACTATTCGTGCACAAAAAATTATGTATGTAGTAAATGTAAAGTAAAGTAAATAAAGTAAAACCTAGGTCCTGCAAGGAACTTACCGCAGTAAGGTTTACGTACGACATTTGTTATACAAAAATACCAGCACTGTGAAACGAAGGTTTTACCTTTGTCGTACAAAGGTTTTACGGATTTATCCATGAGAAAGGCCTTCACGGGATTTAAAAGGTTAATGGACGAATTTAAAAGGGTATCATATTAGGGTATTAAAATTTCTTGGACCCACAGAACATAGATGAACAAGGGGGGTAGGGTGGGGTCCACCCCTTAGCCTAAATCTTCCACCCCGGGTCGACCCCCCTAGAAATCTAGGAGGGTTCGACCCCCCTAGAATTTGAAATGACATTTGCCCGGGGTAAACACCATCCTAGCTTTTTGACCGTGTTCATCTATGCCTAGACCCCCCTGCGCCCATGCTCCAGAGGTCTTGGGGGAAAGGATTCCGGAAGGTTAAACTAAACCCCCAATTTTGGAAAAATGAAGAAAAAATGTCTTTAAACTAACTTCCTCCTAACTTAAGTTTTGAGGTCAAAATGAGTGTTTTAAGCAGTAAAAAGCTTAAAAATGCTATAAAAAAGGGCTTTTTGACCTAAAATTAAAGTTTTTGACCTATTTTTCCTTCAAAATCGAAAAACGATATGGGTAAAATGTGTTTCTTTGATTTCAACCCCCATGAATCCGGGTTTAGCCCCCCCCCCACTCCGGACCAACTTGCCCATGTATGATCTATCTATGGTGCTGTTAATTATTTTTGTTTTCTTTTTTTCGTTTTTAGTCTTTAATGACCCGACAGGAAAATATTTTATATTATTTTCGAAACTATATTTCTCATAAGTGTGTTTTGAAGGATACGATATGTCTGTACACGTCCGAAGATATGCCAAATACATCAGTGAAAAGATCTACACCTACAGACTGTGTGCTTTCGATTTCTGTAAAGTGAAAAGAGGGAGAGAGGACGGTCTTTTGCGCTGCATGCACGCTGACAAACTTTTGAAGACGCTTCCTATTTTACAAGGCCAGGTTGACGCATTACTAGAATTCCAGGTATTTTTTGTTTTCAATTTTTTTAACTTTAAAATAACAGTATTGTTAAAAATAGAAATAACCGGATGAAAGCAAAAAACAAGATGGTATTTAAGCTTATTTAGTATTACTATAAAAACAAAAAAATGTTGTTTTATTTTTGTTTTACTAGTTTTAATTTGTATTACGCATTTAGGTGCAATCGACAGATTTAACTAATGGAATCATTAACAGTTGTTTTATATTAATGTTTCGAGACTTAATTCGACTTTTTGCGTGCTACAACGATGGGATAATTAATCTACTTGGTAGTTTTTTAATAATTATTTACTTTTTATATGCATTTAGGGCCTGACCAGATATACGGTCCGGTCCGGCCAGATCTTTTTTTTTAAACCGGATTTTGGCCGGATCTAAGTTTTTTTACATAAATTAATTTTATTTCATGTTATTTTGACACTCCCAACAAAAATTTTGACTTATGCGATCATAGGTGTCCGACCCCTGACGGCTAGGGGGGGGGGTTTGACCCCGGGGTCAGCCCATTTTTTACCATTTTGTAGGCCCAGGAGGGGGGGTCAGCCTGGACCAAATTTTCGAAAAATTTTGACCCCGGGGTAGCCTGGACTGAAGGGTCCTTAGGGGGGGGGAAGCCTGGAATGGGGTACTTAGGGGGGGGGGAATAGCCTGGACCTGCCAAAAAAACTTTTGGAAACTGTTAAAAACGTTAACATATTATAAGAGGTACCTTTTTGTTGATTTTTTTTGCTTCCGGTAAAAGTTTGACCAACTTTCTTCTATTTTCCGGTTGCATAATAAATAATAATAATCATTGTATTTTGTTTTCATTTCATTATTTTGCATGCGGCAACTTGCCGGGCAAGTGTTTAACGAACGGCGGCAGCGCAAAAAACGGACCGGTCGTTTAAAAAAACGGACCGTTTGTTTTTTAAAAAACGGTTCGTTTTTAAAACGAACATCTGAATTTTATTTTATTTTTTTAATGTAACGTACCAACCAGTTTGTAAAAAACCTAAGGTTTATTATAAATTATAAAAATTTGTATAGAACACTAAAATTATTGTTATACTTATGAGGAATATATACGTATATGAAGTTAGCGCACGAAATTCGTGCGCGCACGAATTTTGAGCCTGTATATTTTCAGTCGCGCGCACGAAAAAAACGATTTTTATGCCTATCGCACATTAAGTAGATAGGGGGGAGGGTGGAACAGCTTTTAGGGGGAGGGTCAAAAACCGCCTTCAGGCGGGGGGTCGGCCTGGACCGGGGTTTTAGGGGGGAGGGAGGGTCCAAAATGGGCACTAGGGGGGAGGGGTACCCTGGACCGGCCCTCAGGGGGGGGGCCGGTCCGGGCAGTCCAGGCTGGTCGGACACCTATGTATGCGATTATCCCACGATCGGATAAAATATTTTGTTTGACCCATGGCCATGATGGATTTTTTTGTTGTTCGGTTGTGTCTGTGATTTTGTTAATTATATTTATTTTAATTCCTAAGCTTTTTATGTATTTATTTGTTTTCTATGGTCTATATTTTGTTGTTGTTTTTTTTTAAATTAGTATACCCACAAATCAGAGTTTTTGGTCTATTATACTTATGTATATGCAAATTTCCTTCTTGTTGCTTTTTAATGGAGTTTTTTAAACAATAAATTATTTTTATCATTTTTTTAATCAAATAACTGTTTAAAATTATTGTTTAACTACTCTATTTTACGCATTTTGATTTTGTTTTCATTTTTGAAAAGTTATAGTTAAAGGCTTAGCTAGAACATTTGCTAAAAATTTTAAAAATAAGGCCAGTATACTATCAGACGATCGTGACAGTTGGTTTGGTAACTTTTTTTAGAAATTTATATATATTTTTTTCAATTTCCTATAGCTCAATTAGGTACTAGTAATGTTTTGGTTTTTAAGCGCTTTAAAAAACAAAATCCAAAATTTAAGCTTTGTCATGTTGGTCGTCACCCTCCCAAGAGGAACCAACTAGCTCCACAGTATGTTTGTTTTATTACGAAAACAACGACAGCGTTGTTTTATATACCTAGCATAATTATGTAACATTAATTTTGTTATTTTTTTGTCATTTTTTTCATTATTTTAATATATTTATTTTATTGGTACCATTTAGAAAGCTTAAAGGTGCGGTGTGGAGTCCAACTTTTGTCGTCAATTTTGATAATTCTTTGTGAAAACATTACCCCTTTGCCCAATAGCTCACAAAAATTTTTCAACAAAATATCTCCATGGTTCCGGAGTTATGACCTCCGAAAATGGCGTTTTTTCGACAATTCTTTACGTGACAAATTTCTCAATGGAAATAACGAATTACTTTACAAATTATAAACTCAAAGAAAGCGGATACTATCTACTTTAATTTGATACCTTGATCGATAAGATTGGTGCAATATTTGTGGAAATATTGCGTTTCACGTACAAATAACCCGCAATTTTTTCTTTAAAAACACCAAACAGCGGCAGTGATTTTGGGATGTTTGCCCAACTTTTCTTTCCTTCATTTCGTGTTTTTAGCGAAAAAATCGAGAGTTTTTTTGTACAAAAAACGCAATATCACGACAAATACTGAATTAATCTTTGCGATCTAGGTATCAAATTAAAGTAAAAAGTAGGCGCTTTCTTTGAGTATGTAATTTGTTACGTAAATCGTTATACCCATTGAGCAATCTGTCACTTACAGAATTGTCGAAAAACGCCGTTTTTGGGAAGTCATAACTCTGAAACACTGGAGATATGTTGAAAAAATTTCTGTGGGCTATTGGGGGCAGGCATAAGGTTTTCACAAAAAATCATCAAAATCGAAGACAAAAAGTTTGACTCCGCACCGCACCTTTAAGAAGCTTTGATTTGTTGAGGCTATTTGGTATGTATTAAGCCAATACAATACCTTTTTATTATTTTATTTTATTATTAGACGATAGTATTAAGTTTGAAATATTTTGTACAGATCCGATCCGGTTCCGGTCGGGCCGGATCCCGGATCCAAAATTACAGATCCGGTTGGGCCCTATATACATTAATTTTAATTTATGCATTTATTTTAAAATTTATCTTGTGAGAAGTGAAAAAGTATGTTTAAAAGCGCTAGTTTTTTAAACATACTTTTTCAGCGAAAAACTAAATAACATCAGAATCAGGAAGCACTACACTAAACACTTCAAGAAAACAGTCAAAAGTTTAAAAATAAGGCTCCTACGAAACCGTACTGTTACTGGGCCAAAGCGTAGGCCACAAAAAGAAGTTTGAATTATGGCTGTATCCATAGGTGTTTTTTGGGGGGAAGGAAAGGGGGGTCCACCCCCCAGAGCCAAAATCCCCCCCCCTAAATTTAAAATCCTGCACCCGGGGTCGACCCCCCTCATAAAAAGCCAGGGGGGTCCGGACCCCCTTGACCGCACTCCTAAAAAATTTTGGCCTTCGACCTGGGGGTGGAACCCCCCCTAGCGGACCCGACCAAAAACACCTAAGCCTGTATCCAAAATTTCGTTAACAGAAATTCGATTCTATCATTGAAAAGATTTTCAAAAGGGATCTAAAATTTAAACGTTAAAAAGCCTAAAAAATTATTACTTGGTATTTTTACAATTATTTTAAAAATAATAGTGTTACAGTACCAACGTGTCTTTTGATTAAGTATTTTTGTCATTTTTGGCGGGTTTTAATTTTAATTTGACTGCTGTGTAAATGAACTGAGTGTGACGACACAAGGTCTCTAATTTTGTGCTCAAGATCTAAATGATGTTCTGTGCTGTGGACTGTATTTTTTCCCTTTGGTTCTGCGGGTTGAAAAACGACGAAAGCTGATAGATTTGAAAATATGATTAGGAGTTAAGGAACTCCTATTCTCGTGTGTTGAAGACGAGGCCGGTTTAATAATTTTATTTAAAAAGATACGAAGTTAGCGTAGACAGTAGTAGAAAAGTAAAATATCACGCATCTATACACACAACGGGGCGACACAAAAGTTACACAAAAAAAATAAATACAAAAAAAAAATATAAGATTGGATTATATAACTCAACGGATTTTTTTTCCAAAATGGCACTTAGCTGGCTTAAGTTTAAGCTTCGCAGCTCTCAAACGTCCAAAAACTTGGTTTAGATCGGCTAAGTGATTGTCAAACGATTTTGAGAACACAATCACATCGTCAATATAAACCAAACAGTTTTGCCATTGCAACCCGGTCAACACAAGTTCCATCAAGCGTTGAAAACAAGATGGGGCGTTGCAAAGACCAAAACTAAGGACGTTAAACTCATATAAGCCTCCTGTTGGACTTATAAACGCGGTTTTATGGCGATCTTCCTCTGCTATCTCAACCTGCCAATACCCTGATACTAAATCTAAGGTTGAAAAATAGAGACACCCGCCTAAGGTGTCCAAAACCTCAATGATTTGCGGCAGGGGGTAAACATCTTTCTTTGTGATTTTATTAAGGCGCCTGTAGTCCACACAAAACCTATCAGTTCCGTCCTTCTTCTTAACGATCACTATGGGCGCAGCAAAAAGGCTGTTTGACTCGCGGATGATACCATTCTGTAGCATTTCATCGATTTCTCGACAAATAACCAGAAGTTGAGATGTCGGTGCCCTATTCGCTTTCTGGCGAACCGGCTGGTTATTCTCAGTATGAATATAATGCTTAACCAAATTCGTTTGTCCCAAGTCAAACTTCCCAGAAGAGAACACGTCCCTATTCTGACGAATCAATGTCTTAAGCTTATTTTTCTGATCTTCACTTAATTCACTATTCGTCAAATCTAGCTTTTCCACTGGGTCAAATCCTACAGAGGACCGATTTGGCCCATCAGACGTTTCTAAATCGTCGAGATACTTAATATTATCCAATTCCAGAACACCTGCTAGAAAATCACTATTTTGAGGAAGCCCCTTACAAACTATCATATCCTTAAAAATCTTAATGGGCTCACGCGTTGTGTTCATCACCTCAATAATAGCTTTGCCATCCCTAACTGCGGTTAAGCAGCGGGCTAAATTCAACCCTGTCTTAGCAAAAGATGGGGACGCAGAATCTACCACACAATAAGTGTCTGGCATGGCTACACTCACTTTCAGAAGCATCCTATGCCTCGCCGGTACCGTTTCGTTCTCAAGGATCCTAATCGTCCGATCATGGGGCTCAGGAAAAGCAGCGCAAAGCTCCAGCTTTTCCCTACCCAAGTAGATCCTATTCTCATCAAAATCTACGGTAACCCTGCCTAACTTTCTCATTGTGTCAGTTCCCACTACCATAGGGAAACTCAAATCTTCCTGGACCCTTACCAGGCTAGTCACAAAGTGACCGCCGATTCTGAGCTGAATTTTCCCCATTTTTGAGAAGACTACCGGGGTGTTGGCTATGGATAATATCTTTTCCGCTGGTGGAGGTTGCCATTCGACTTTTTTGAGTCGAGCAGCGGTTTCTCCATTAATCAGCGTGACTGTTGCTCCCGTATCAATTAACGTGCGGACGTAGAGGTCCTCTACTCTTATGAACGCTGTACAACGAACGGGAGACTTAATTCCAAAGGCTGCGCAAACATCCTGCCTTAAACGACTTATTTTCCTAGAAGCTAAGCGCAACCTATTTCTTGTCCCATATTTAACCTTAGCTCTAAGAAATTTCCAATTCGCGAAGCTAGACCACCAACTTAAGGCTAGACCTAGGGAGACCAACATCTCGAGACCTATCCAACCTAAGTCTACTCCTTGCATCTTATAACTCTCAAAGGAGGTGGCGCTAACTGACGGCACAAAGCACTGCACTAATACTAATAACAATAAAGCATGGTAAGAAAAGGTAATCTTACCTGGCCTGACGTCCAACAGGTTGGCCGGCGTTGACTTTGGCGCCGCTGCGGAAATTGGCGCCCTGCGGTCCTTCGAAATCCCACCCCTGGTAACCCCCGAATGTTGGGGCGGGTGGGACTGCTGGTGAATATCGCGGGGGACCGGACCGTTAGTGCCCAGGATGACTTTCGCCATCGCACTCACGGCCGTCCACGCCCGCTCCTGCTCCGCTCGGGAGCTGTAGGCCATAGCTGAAAACACAATATCGTTATTAGCTACATTTTTATCAACCGTTTTCACCTCACTTTGGGGATTTTCGAGGGAAGGGACGGGAACTATATCCACCCGGTTAGAGGAATCGGCCCAATCAACTCGATAAGCTTGACCCGACCCAGCCTGCGGTTGCTGAACCCCTACCCCTTGAGGAACCGCCGGCATCCAAGTTTGGCCCATATAGGGCTGATATTGGGCGCCGGTTTGCACCGGTACAAAAACAAGAGGGGGGGCTGCCGGCTGAGTCGCCGGAGCCGAATCTTGGCCCGTTTTGGCCGAATTTTGAGACCCAGTCTTTCCTAGGGTCTTCCCACCGGGGGCATTTTGACCGTCATTCGCCTGCTGTTTTAGGCGTTTAAAGCAATTCTTATATGTGTGGCCCGTGACGCCACAAAAATTACAGATGGGGGCACCGTCCGGGGCCCACTGAAACCTCTTAGCACCCTGGTTTCTGGGGTAACCACTCCCCTGGAAGTTACCTTTTCCCCCTTTATTCCTGTTAAAGGTCGTTCCACCCTGACTGGTGGAGGGGGTCTCAGGGCGACCGGTCGGAGCACTTTGACCAGCCATGGCTTCTCCAGATTCGTTACCCTTGGAGGCCTTATCCCACGCAAGCTTTTCCTCAGCCAATAAGGCTGTGTTCCAAGCATCGTTGAAACAGGAGGATTCGACCTGCAAGGAGAACGAATCTGCTATTTCCTTTCGCAACCCGTCCATAAAGGCCGAGAGCAATTCCCGGTCAATGTGCTCCGCCGAATACTGATGAGGCGGGTAAACCACACGAACGAGCTTGATAACTTCCGCCGCATATTTGTTGACGGACTCGTTTTCGCACTGTACCCTCTTTGAAAGGGACCGCTTGGCGCTACGGGAGGACTGGTCCATCCTTTCGGACAGAGCCTGACACAACACCTGATAATCTCCCCGTAGCTCCAAGGGAAGCGATTCAAAGTTGTACAAGGCTACTCCCTCGAGATAACCCGCCAACTTTCTAGCTCGTTCGCGATCGGGGGTTCCTGTGTAGTCACACAGCCGATCAAACTGGGTGAGCCATATACGAAAGGACTCTGCCCCGATTCCGCCCCTATAAGGCTTGACCGAAATCGGGTTAGGTTCCTTTGTGTACGACCCACCCGCCATCGGAGGTGGCTGCTCAGGTACCCTACCCTTTTGGGGCGGGGCCGCCTCACCGTAGGTTGAGGGGACCCCTTTTGTTTCACGCAACCTCAAGTTGGCTACTTCTTGCTGGGTTTGGAGCAGCAACCGTTCCAACTCGGCGATCTTGGCGCTAGCCGAGACCTCCGGTTGGGCGGGTTCTGGTTCCACCCTTTCCGGGCCGGTGGGAAGGTGACCATCCGCCTGTTCGTGAAAAATCACGTTAGGGCGCGGTTGGGCGGTCTTCTGCTCATCAAATAGACCGTCCAACAATTTTGGGACTTGCCCTCTGGAAGGCATGGCCACGTTCACCACCGTCACCGGGGGTTGCCGTGAAAACCCCTGTCCTGACTCAGTATGAGGTCTCTGCCTCTCGTTATTACACGGTACCCTTGTTACCGGAGTCGTTATAGGAGGGGGCCGGAAGTCGGCGGGGTGTGGGCATTCATTCGCGGGGGTGCTCGTCTGCCCCCCTTCTACCCCTTTTTGGGTCATTTCCGCCCACACTTCACTTCTTATTTTGCTTCTCAGCTCCCGCTCTAACTCTTCAGCTAACTCAGCCTTGAGTTCCTTCCTAAGCTCCTCCTCCTGCAAGAGCGCTTGCCTTCTCGCTCTGCGTCTTAGATTCCGGGCTGTCCTATCCCCCATAATGGACTCTGCCCCTTCACTAGGCGTCGGCTGTCGAGATGCCGCATTTTTGTCGTTGGAGGTGTCCAACTGGGAACCTCCATATGTCTCCCCTGCCCTGTTTTGGGCACCAAAATTTTCATTCCCCTTGGGAGGGTATGTGGGCGAAATCCCACCATCCCGATCCGGGTCCCCAAGGTCCACCCGAGCAGTGCTGGGTACCCCCACTGAAGTAGACGGGGCACCCGTTAAGGGAGCCACGCCCACTCCACTGGTACCCGGCCTCTGGTCGGCTGGGACCAAAGGACGCGTCACGGGTATGGGAGGATCTGCCGGAGTCCTCTTTAAACTCCTTCCCCCAAATGGGTTTTGAATATCCCGGAGACTCATGGTAACAACAGTACTACAATACGACAAAATTTACAACAACAGTAGTCAAAAATGACTAACCTTGGCCAAAGGCCTCTCCGCGATTGTTTTCGGTGGATCTGACCACCGCGGCACCACAGACGCCGATCCGGTCCCAGTCGGCTTCGCTGCCGACTTGAAAGGCAAGGGGGGTGGGGCGGGGCTTTGGCTAGCCTCGACCGCCTAAACAGAATAAATGTCAGTAATATGTTGCAACAAAGAAGCCTTTGTTGCCTAAAAGAAATTAATTTAATAAACAAATTATTAAATTACAAATTCAAAAGTGAAAGTGAAAATCTAAAAATTTCCACTTACCGCCAAACGGTGCTAAGATAGACTTAGCCTGGTTGCTCCGTTGACCGGGTGTCCACACCAACCCGGATTTTGATCGCTGCGCACGCGTCTAAAAAGAAAAATACAATTAAGTACTTTTCCTACGTTTAATAGTTAAGTAAACTACTAAACTTTACAAAATTCAAAAATTAAAAATTAAAAAATTTTAAAATTTTTGTTCAATAAGTTTAACACAAAATGTGAAAAACGTACTCTACGACGCGGCTTCGCCCACTGTCGTCACGTGGTCCGGCCCGACCACAGGCGCACGATTGTGTCTTGGGGGTCTCTTCTCGACCCGCGACTCAGACTGGAGGCGTCCGAGTCAGATCTAAACAAATTAATCCAAAAATTTGATAAGTTGTCACGCGTCCGTGACAAAATATCAAATTCAAATTAATTCACAAAAGGTAGGAAGCAATCGCGCTAACACTCACTCTCGCGAACACACCACACTAAAAAAATTAGGTGGGGACAGGGTTTCAAAAAAAAACTTTTGAAAAATTGGCTTTGAGAAGCCCAAAAACGTCCTACACAAGGACACTTGCCAACGAGACGACCGATTAACGATCCGGAGGCCTTCGAACACACCGATTCGTCCTAAGACCGTGGATTTTAGTTGATCCACCGACCACTAAGGTCTTAATCACGAACCGATCCGAAGACCTGCGGCTTTAACTGGCCGTACTCGATCGCAAGCGACCTGGGGTCAAAAAGACGACCCACCGCACAAAAATCAGAAAGCCGTGCTACACACACAAAGTTCAAATCCGGTCTAAAGTTCCAAAGAACTAAAGAGTCGGACCAAAAAATATGTATGTGACGACACAAGGTTTCTCAATTTTGTGCTCTGAAAGATGGTTCCTATGTTCCGGTGGACTGTATATGTTCCCTTCGGTTCCGCGGGTAAGATAACGACGATATTTAAATATAATAAGATATTCCTAGGAGTCTCAGAACTCCTTTCAGTAAGTGTAAATAGAGATGACCGGTTTTGAAGTTTTATTATAAATAACAGAGTTACTGACGACGGTAATAAAAAGGTTATCACAGCACAAATACAAACAACGGGGCGATACAAATATACAAAGTAAAATTTATAAAAAAAATACAAAGTACAGCAAAGGGCTACGGAGCTAGGGGATGGCGGTTAAAAAACAAAGTGTCCGGGAATCGAACGGACAAAAGTCAAGTAAGAAAATTGAGAGCCGTTGACATAAAAATCAACGACTGGTGCAGAACTCAGATTCCCTCAACACTGACTAAAATTCTCTCCTCTCTTTCTTGGAGGCGGACCGATTGAATTGATCTACCGATCAATTTAATCGTTCCCTCAACCCTTGTTCCCTATTTTTACCCATTTAGGAAACTAGGCTCAAAGACTCCCGACTATAAAAAGTTAAAGAAAACTAATCTTAACTCCCTAAATGATAATTTTGCATATCCCTCTTTTGCTAAACCTCTTTACTAAACGCAGGCAAACTCGCCTCAGCGTTCGAATGTAAACAAAACAATTCCCGCCGAAGCGCGTGCCAAGAACAATCGATTATTCTTTCTGCGCGCATCTCCTTTTACAACGCAACATGCAAAAGTGCGTGACTCACATCAACGCTAGGAGACACTACGGGGAAAAACCTGAGGGAGCTTCGGGGAGATTTTCCTAACCTACACCTATAACCCTATAACCGCCTATCCTAAACACATTACAATAAATATTAAAAATTACATTATAAATTACATTACTAAAAATTTACGTTACTAAATAATTATTAAAAATATATAACAAAGAAATTACAATAAAAAGAAACGGTATAAAATATTAAATAATGTATATGATAAAATATTAATAATTACAATTAAAAAGAAACACGTATGGTAAAATATTATTATTATTACAATTAAAAAATTTACTGGTTAAAAGCTTAATACAATATACAAATTTTACTAACTGTGGGGTTTTGACTTAATTCTTAAACCTAATTTTACAAAATATATTTCTTAACTTAAATTACAGGGAAGGAGGGGGATCAGATTTCAAATCTATAGGGGGTCAGGGCAGGGGTTAAAAAAATTGGCAATTTGGGGGAGGGGGCCTTGTATTTTTAATTATGTCCGCC
Organism: Microlaimidae sp. YZB2_3; assembly: GCA_030248175.1. Classification (NCBI taxonomy): domain Eukaryota; kingdom Metazoa; phylum Nematoda; class Chromadorea; order Desmodorida; family Microlaimidae; species Microlaimidae sp. YZB2_3. The sequence continues at coordinate 25,343 of JASAMX010028866.1, forward strand.
TCCGGTGGCCAAAAAATTTTGGAGGGTGGTGGTGGTAACCCCAAAACCCAAATTTTTAGCCTTTTTAGCACCGGAGAAGAGCCCTCCAAATTTTATTGGAACTGTCTGGGTTACACTCGCAATCTTACGACTGTGTCGATTCTTTTAAAATTTTGCGAGATTATACCCCCTCCTTAGTTCATTAAATAAAGTAAATTACGAATTTCCTGTATTAGACATTTGTTTTTTTTAAATGCGTTAAATAATAATTATTTTATATAAATATTGTTTAATATCAGACCTAGCCATGTTTCGCCGAGTGCCATTCACCAACTCAGTAGTATGACTGACAAGAATCTCGTGGACGCAAATAGTTTGGACGAAAGAACCAGACAGAAGTACATCCAAGAAGAACAAGAGAGGCTCAACGCTCTGAAGGTATTCGTTGCTTTGATTATTTAATATACTTAGTTTCAATTAGAAGCTCAAATACGTCTGAATTGTGATTATTGTATCAATTTGAATATTTTGCTGTTTTAATTATTTATGTTTAGATAGTTTTTATTTGAATAATTAGAAAAATTTAAATTGCTTCAGCAGAATTTTAATAAAATTACGTAAATATATAAAAGAGTCTCTTTAAAAAATTAAGTATGTAAAAAATACCGTAAAATTTTTTTACACAAACGATTTGAGTGACAATAATTTGTTTCTTAATTAATAAATTGTACATTTCAAAAATAATTAAGATTTTACATGACTGACATTTTAAGTGTACTAAGAGCAGACGTTTATAAGTTATAAATGATATTTTTGTAAAGTTCGTTATTTAATTTAAATTAAAATTTTCCAATAAACCAAAAAATCTAATAATTACTGGTTAAACAATTTTGTTAAATGAATTCAATTGGGACATACAGAAGATTAAAGTTAACAGAGCTGAGTGTGTGTATAAATGTAAATCGCCTATTCAGATTGGATCATCCGTTTTGCAGGAACAGAGACAGAGAGAGGCCGGTGGAGGTTATTCCAGAGGACAAGACACCGCCACCAACCCCTTTCTCACTTCCTCTCACAACACTTACTCCGCTCCGCCTGCACCTTCCCCCCAACCGGTAAGCGACCACTACTACTGTTCTTGTGGCAACGATTTATTTGTAGGAGGACGTTTTCATCAAGTTGGTAAACCCAATTAAAACGTTATTGGAAAATCCTGATTAAAAAAACAGGGTTAAAATCCAATAACCATTTTTTTAAACTTGGATTTTGGTTGTACGTGTCTAAGTTTTTCAACGTGATTTTTTATTTGAACAAACTTTCGCAAAAAATTTAATTTGGTTGAAAAAAATGTTTATTGCATTCTCGAGTTGTTCATTAATAGAAGCGTATTTTTAACTTGTAAATTAATTTTAAGATTATTCACTGCATTTTTATTCAAATTTTTTATATTGTACGGCTTAACCCTCACCCCTTAACTCTCGAGAAAAGGGGAGATTTCATTATTGGATATTTTCAAGATAAAATCGGCTACACACTACTGTTTGCCCACCTATTTACCTCCAACTTTTTTAAGATCAGTGTCATATTTTTTGCCAGCGATGCAATAATTATTACCTAATTGTGTATTGTATCGCTTCTAAACATAATTGTAATGCATCTATGCGTGTACAAGATACAAGTAAACCAAAATAATCGTTATTGCACCATTTCAAAAATGTACTAACAGAACTTTTCTAATTTCAGTCGAAACCGAGCGAAGATCTCCTCTGTCTGGACCTGGACGCACCTGCCCCGCCACCAGCACAGGTTCAGAGCCAACTAACCAATCCCTTCGCATCCGTCTCCCAGCCGAATCCATTTCAACAGCAGCCCCCCGCTATGGGTCAGTAAAACCTATTTTCTATAACCTTTTTATTCTAAAAAACGTGTATAGTAACTATTTCCTTTAAAACTGTATAATTATTTTTAGGGATATGCCTAACATCCGCATCCGCAGACATCCGCACTATTTTTGACATCCGCATCCGCGGATTTGTAAACTCACATCCGTGGATGTGTATATTGCTTATTTTTACTTTTTAAATTAGCTAATAACTATTTTTTATAAATTTCTAACCTTCTCCAAGCCAAAGCTTTGATGTCTAAATAAGTTTTTTAGCCATGAAAAGCTCAAAAATACAATAAAAACGCTTTTTCAGCGTTTTTTACTTTTTTTAAATAAAAAAAAACGATATGGTAAGAATGCATTCCTACACATTCGCATCCGCGGATTTCTGTTTCCAAAATCTGCATCCGCATCCGCGGATGTCAAAAATTAACATCCGAGCACATCCCTAATTATTTTTGCGTTTCGCATGTCGAACAGTTTAGTTTTTAAGTTTTTGTTATCAAAAACTTAAAATACCCCGAGGTTTCAGTAAAATTTTGATCTACCGATACAAAATTAATTTTCTCAAATAAATATTGTTCTCATACAGTTTTTCGCGTGGATTACTACAAAAGCTCGTTGCCCTTAGGGTATTCTCCTTGCTACAAACATTTAACCATACATGGGCACGAGGGTGAGGGGGGTTGGAGGGGTTAACCCCCCCATTCTGAGAAGGGGGGTTTAACCCCCCCCCACTCAGAAGTGGGGGGGGGAGAAAAGGTTAACCCCCCCAATTTTGGAAAAATGAAGAAAACAAATGTCTTTTAAATTTGACTTTTAACTGGGAGAAATACGCACTTCCTGAGTATTGAATACATAATGATTTGGCATGTAATTTTTAATCACAATAAAATTTATTAACAATACACCATATAAAAATATATGTAATTAGCTTAGCAACAGTTGCCATGAATATTATGTATTGTAAGAGTCCCAAGGGGGTACTAAGGGAGTTAACGTTGTCGTCGTTTTCTCCGTAACGCACGTAAGGCAATTTTCGACATGGATTTATCCTTTCTAATTGTCATTCAAATTATAATGGTGTCTAGTCATTCAGAGAGTGTTATATTACATGGAGATAAAATGGTACAGCTTACGGGTGGACCATGGAGGGGCAGAAAACACTGGTTCACTGCATTTACTGGTAAAAGTGTTCACTGCATCGCATGCAGTGAACACTCTAGCGGTAAAGATTGCCAACATCGTTATTAATGTTGGACGACGAGTCTCAAACATGGATGGGGGTGAAATTTTTTCACCCCTCCTGGCTAGCGCCTGCCCTTTGCATAATCTGCATAGGGAAGATAAGTTTCAAGTAATGCAACAACAACAGCAACCAAGGAGGGGTGCAAGGGAAAGGGTGTGAGGGCTTCTGTAACTACTGATGCAAAGGTAAGTGCGCGGAATTAGATTGGTTTGACGAATAAAATTGGGGAAACAAACGATAAATCAATATAATCAGGACAGTTACTCAATCAAGATGCTCTAAACAGACAATGAATCCAGAACAATTTCAGTAGTTACAATAATTATTATAACATGTTCTTTTCTTAAATGCTTTAACAAGGTTGTCCTTAGTCATATCACTCTGTACTGGCCTCTATTATTAGTGAGTTCTAATATCAAAAATATATAATATACCGAAAAATGTGCAACTCCTATATAAAAAAGTACGGAAACGTAGGCCATTATAATGAGCTTCTCCATTTAAATGACACTCTCCACTATAATGGCATAGTAGCCATTTTAATTCGGCGAGTTAAAATGGAGAGGAAGCTATTATAATAGCCATTTATTGACTTAATTTCACTTCATATATACTCACAAGTCTAATACTGTCCGGGCCGCACGATTTTTTCCGTGTTGGTTTAATACTGTCCAACACGCAAAAACTCGTGTGGCCCGGACAGTATTAGACTTGTGAGTATGAAGTGAAATTAAGTCAATAAATGGCTATTATAAAAGCTTCCTCTCCATTTTAACTCGCCGAATTAAAATGGCTACTATGCCATTATAGTGGAGAGTGTCATTTAAATGGAGAAGCTCATTATAATGGCCTACGTTTCCGCACTTTTTTATATAGGAGTTGCACATTTTTCGGTATAACATATATTTTTGCTAATATTTCTATACAAACAAACAAACACACTTCTAACTGTCACCAAACTTAAGTTTTGAGGTCAAAATGAATGTTTTAAACAGTAAAGCGCTCAAAAATGCAATAAAAGGGGCTTTTTGACCAATAATTAGCGTTTTTTACCTGTTTTCTCTTTAAAATCGAAAACGATATGGATAAAATCAACTCCAAAAAAAAAACGATATGGGTATTTTGCATTTCTCCGATTTTAACCCCCCGCCCCTAATTTGGGGTTTAACCGCCCAACCACCACTCCAAACCAACTTGCCTATGTATGCTTTTATATATATTACAAAAATGAAAAAATCTAACAGATTCCCCTTTTTTTGGTTAAAATCCAGGGGATGGCTTCCATATGCCTGAAAACTTCAGGGAATTAGAGCCAACATCTACCAAACTTCCCACTGCCCATTTCTAGATGGACCAAAAGGTTATTATGCGGTCTAAAGATTTCCAAAATGTTTTGACAAGAAGGAAAGCATATTTCTCTAAAACTTTGGCTCTTTTCGACGGCCGAATTTCTTTTAGTACAACCGTCGAATAAAAATGCGAAAAGCTTCCCATGTCGACTTACGGAGATTATCTGATTAGATTTAAATCAGTATAAAAATCATTTATAAAAATCATTTAGAATTTAGGTGACATGAACTTGTTTGGAGCCCCTTCCCCAAATGCAAATCAATTTGTTGCTACAAACGGAAGCACAAATTTTGCTCCGGATTTCGGAAAAGCCTTTGGCCAACCTACGTCTTCTACACAAGGTATGATTTTTGCTTTTCTTTTGCTAAAAATTAAAAATAATAAATTGTGTGATTTAGTAGCAATATATTATTAAAGATTGTTTAATAAAAAACTTAGACATTTTTATCATTAATAATATATTTGCCATTTTTTTGTTGTTTCAGCTGTTCCACTTGTGCATTAAACTGTTTCTTAATGATTTTAAATTTACTACTTTTCAAGTTTAAGGATAAAATTTCTAAAATATAAAGGACATAAAGTTTTTACTATTTTTTGTTTATTGTAGTGTTTGTTAAGATCCAACATTTTTTATATTTTACCGTAATTTTATCTACGTATTATTTTGCTTTGGTTTCTGCTGCAGGTTTCGGACTTCAAGATACAGGTCTGTTATTTTATTCTTTTTATTGTGTAAATTGTGTATGTTTTTATATTTTTCGTGAAATTAAATAATTTGGTTCCACTATGACATATTTAAGAACATATTGATTACTGTATTTAAATTTATGTGTTGTGTTTTCGTTTTTAAGGTCCTCAAGTTTAATCTAAATACTATGTAGTGTATTTTTCTCGTAAAGGAATTTAATTATACTTTTTTCCGTCATAGTTTAGATAAAAAAAAATCAAAATTAATATAATTCCGGCGGCCGTAGGCCGCCGGTATTATGGCCGGATCGTTCATTTTGTAGTTTTTAATTAAAATTTAAATAACTCGGTCAAACCTTAACCAATTATCTTAAAATTTTAGAAGTATATGTAATTTGTTGTGCTTAATCGTTTAATGTATAAAAAGTAATAAATAAAAAAACATATTTTGCATAAAAGTGCATATACAAACTTGGTCAGTTGGTAAAAATCGGACATAACGCTTTTTTTTCAAATTGTTATAACTTAGTCGAATATTGCAGGAATGGGTTTAAAATTTAACCGTATATGTAATCAATTCTGCTTAATCGAATGGTGTTAAACATTAGTTTATACATAAAGAAAATCTCTTGTACTAGAGTGGATAATCAAGTTAGGTTGATGAAAAAAACGGGGACACAACATTATGATACATTTTTTAAATTTTAATAACTCCACTGAAAATTAATGAAATGACCTTAAATTTGGAAGATTTATGTAATTAAAGATGCTTAATCAATTAAAGCTAAATTTATATTAAATACATGGGAAATGTGTCTGGTACAAGAATAAATAAGCAAGTTTTGTTGTTTTTTTTTTAACGCGTAACGCTCTAAAAATTTAAATAACTCAGCAGAATATTGATGAAAAAACTAGAAATTTCAAAATTATATGTAATTTAGAATTCTTATTCGTTTGATACCAAATATGTATATATTTACATAAGAAATGTCAAATACAAAAGCAATTAGAGTAGAAAAATCGTTGAAAAATATAACGCAAAATACTGGTGAAATGATACAACCATTATTGGTGGTTTCGGAAACGATTTTGGGCTGCGCAGCGCAGCTAAATATTTATTATTTGTATTAGGCGGTTCCCGGAAATTTCGTCTTTTACAATACGTCTTTCAACATCTCGTCTTTTACAACTCGTCTTTGGAAAACTCGTCTTTTAAACATCTCGTCTTCGGAAAACTCGTCTTTTAGAGGCGATTTTGTAAACGCAGTTTTCAAAAGACAAGTTTCTTCTATTTTTTAACTAAAACCAAAATTCGATTTGACCGATTTAACAGTAAATACAAATTGTAAAACATTTTTATAGCCTAAATAGAACACGTAGACCTTATTTTTGTGATTATTTTTTAGATTTAAACTATTGGTAGAAAGTTATGAGCCAATTTATACCCAAAATGGCCTTTTTCAGCATTTGCAATTCATGATGTTAAGAAAAAAATTCGTAAACCAACAAACTAAATTAAAAACTATGTTTTAACAATGCTAAAAGTCTGAAGAACTTAAAAATTTTCAAAAAAATTGAAAATTCGAAAGTCACATGGACCACCAAAAACATGGACAAGAAAATTTGTTTGACTTTAAACGCTAATTTAAACTTAGTTTTTCACCGATTTATTGTTCCTAAGCCTAAGCAAAACCTAAAAATCAAATAAAATTGTAATATAATTATTTTTTTATTAAAATAAGTTGTTTTTCAAAAATTTTAATTTTTTAACAACTAAAATTTGGTGGGTATTTGAACGGTTACTATAAAAAATTGGTAGTTACCATTAAAAAAAATAAAAGTATATTTGTAACTGCCAGACACTTGGTAATACGAAAAAAATAATATTAATTCGATTAAAGGCTTAATAAAAAATTTTTCTTAATAACATAAATTGTACATGCCAAAAAAGGGCAATTTTTGGGTACAAATTGGCTCATAACTTTTTATTAGAAGCTCAAATCAGAAAAATAACCACAAAAATGAGGTCTAACGTGTTCAATTTATGCTTTAAAGATGTTTTTACAATTTTTAATTACTTTTGAATTGGTCAAATCGAATTTTGGTACACGTATGGAACTTGTACCAATGTATTGAAAACCTTTTTTTACCTAAGCCTTAACAAAAACCGAAAATCAAGCAAAATCAAGCAAGCAATAGTTTGTACGTAATGTTTTAAATTATAAAATTTGTTTATTTCCAAGCAAGCATGGGAAAAGGGGAAAAAGGGATAAAAAAAAGCGAAAATAAGGTAAAAATAGGTCTAAAATAGCTTAAAATGCATTGAAATAGGCTAAAAACTACAAAAATTTCGCAATGATAGCGTCATAGATAATAGGTAAAAAAAATGGCGTCATAATTTTTGGGTACTTTTTCATTTTTCCGCGGGGGGGGCATTTTCAAACCGTGCACAGGTCTGATAAAGCATATATCATCAGACCTGTGCACGGTCTGGAAATGCCCCCCCTTTTATTGGAGGATTTGCCCCCCCCGTTTTATTGCCCCCCCCCCGCCAAAAAAATGAAAAAGTACCCTAAAATTATGACGCCATTTTTGACCTATGATGACGCCATCATCGCGAATTTTTTGCAGTTTTTAGCCTATTTCAATGTATTTTAAGCCATTTTAGACCTATTTTTACCTTATTTTCACTTTTTGTCCCTTTTTTCCCTTTTTTCTTCTTTTTTTCTCCTTTTTTTCTCTTTTTTTTTCTTTCCCCCCTGCTTGCCCCCCCGTTTTATAGCCCCCCGTTTCAAAAAAGTTGCCCCTCGTGCCCCCCCCCATTTTGGAATTGCCCCCCCATTTTAAACCCGGGGGCAGTGCACAGGTCTGTATCATAATGTTTTTTGACCCGTACCCTTAAACGTTTATATAGAACTAATTTTAGTTTCCAGAATATACATACTATTACTAAGAGTAATAAGGTATTTTTGTGTGATAACCAGACCTGTGCACGGTCTGGAAATGCCCCTCCCCCCGCTTTATTGGAGGATTTGCCCCCCCCCGCCAAAAAATGAAAAAGTACCCTAAAATTATGACGCCATTTTTGACCTATGATAACGCCATCATCGCAATTTTTTTTGCAGTTTTTAGCCTATTTCAATGTATTTTAAGCCATTTCAGACCTCTTTTTACCTTATTGTTGCTCCATTTTTCTCTTTTCCCCTCTTTTTTTTCTCTTTTTTCTCCTTTTTTTCTTTTTTCCCCTGCTTGCCCCCCTGTTTTATTGCCCCCCCTCGTTTCAAAAAAGTTGCCCCCCCGTGCCCCCTCCCCCCATTTTAGAATTGCCCTCCCCTGTTTAAACCCCAGGGGGCCGTGCACAGGTCTGGGTAATTAAACAGAGGACAAGCAAGGAAGAAGAAAAAGAAGGGAAAAAACGAAGTTTTAAAAAGAATAGGTCTAAAAAAACTTAAAATACGTTCAATTAGGCTAAAAACTGCAGAAATTTTGCGAAAATAGGTCAAAAATGGCGCCATGATTTTTAAGTACTTTTTAATTTTTAGGCGGGGAGAAAGAGGATGGGGCGCAGCCACTAATAAAGCAGAAGAAGAGGGCATCCCAGACCGTGCACATGTCTGCTGATTATCATCACGAATACATTTTGATCAAATGTTAATATGTTTGTGTTCTGTAATAGAAATAGAAAATAATGAAATGAATGTGCACAAGAAACCAAACCAAACAGACAGAATTTAACAATATTATGTTCTTAAATTTTATTCAACTTTTTATTCTAATAAAAATGTTAAAATTTGAATTAAAGCATTAAAGTCCAGTACTCGTTTGAGCTTCCTAGTAAAATAAGAAGTCAAAAAACTAAAATTTGAAAAAATAACGTGCACAATATCAAAAATACAACATTTTTTAGACCGTTTGGAGGATGTGCTTCCAGATAGATCAAAAGTTTCCAAGATAGTCAACCGCATAGTGGATGATATAAAAGATGCCGGAAGAGATAAACGAAAACAATCCAAAAAAGTAAACATTTTAAAATTTAATCTTATTGACATGACCTATTAATACATAGAAAATAAAACAACAAATTAAAAGTTTAGACAATTTTTAAAAATATTTTTATACTGTATTTGTATTACATATTTTCTTTGTATTTTGCATCACTTAGATAAAAATAAAATGCCATTTAGATTTTTGTTTAAAATTTTTTTGTATAGCGCAATGATTTTTTCTAGTATTTATTAAGTTTTGTTTTATAATGATGTACTAAATGAAATTAAAAATATTGAATAAGTCGTATTAGGGATGTGCTCAGATTTCATCTTTGTTTGACATCTGCAAATGCGGATACAAACATACAGTGGGGTGCCCAGGATTTCATTTTGGAGGGGGTATATACTAACCCTGAGGGGGGTCCAGTGGATGGCAGCCCCCAGAAAGGGGAGGTCTGGGGGGCAAGAGCTCCCCAGTGGGGTGAAAGGCAGAGCCCCTTGTCAGAGGGGTCCGGGGGCAGAATACACCCTGGGAGAGAAAATTTTTAATTTAAGGCGCTAAAATACACTAGAAATTTTAATTCCAGATGATAATTAGACCTGTGCACTGCACCCCGGGGTTTTATTGGGGGGGAATTCCAAAAGGGGGAAGCACGGCGGGGCAACTTTTTTGAAACAGGGAGGGGGGCAGGCAGGGAAGAAAGAAAAAAAGGAGAAAAAAGAAGGGAAAAGGGAAAAAAGGACAAAAAAGTGAAAATAAAGTACAAATAGGTCTAAAATGGCTTAAAATACATTTAAATAAATAGGCTAAAAATTGCAAAAATTTCGCGTTATCATAGGTCAAAAATGGCATCATAATCTTAGGGTACTTTTTCATTTTTTGGCAGGGGGCAATAAAACGGGGGGGGGCAAATCCTTCAATAAATCGGACCGTGCACAGGTCTGTGATACTTAATACAAAACTTAATGTTTTTTATCCCTATACATTTAAAACATGTGTTTAAAACATTAATAAAAGGTTAATAGTGTTTATAGTAGTTTTATTTAACATGTATACCTTAACTATTGAGCGGCAAAACTGATTTGGAATCGAAACGCTAAGACAACTTGTCAATTTAAACTACCCCTGAAGCGGGGAAAATTTGGTTTTTTGACTATTAATATGCTTTTGAAAGGCATCAGGAAAGTTTTTTTATTAATATTTAAGAAAAAAAATTTTCTCTTCCAAAATTCAAAAAACATAAGGGAAACAAAAAAAATCTGGCTTTGCCGGATTTCAGGCCGGGGGGGCGGCCGCCCGCCCCCCTGGGCACGCCACTGCAAACATACATGGGCACGGGGGGTGGGTTGGGAGGTTAACCCTCCAGATTCTGAGAAGGGGGTTTAACCCCCCACTCAGAAGTGGGGGGGGAGAAAAGGTTAACCCCTCAGTTTTAAAAAAAATGATGAAAAAAATGTCTTTAAAATGACTTCTAACTGTTATTTCTTTAAATTTTAATTATTTGGTTTAAATAAAACCATTATTTATAAGCTTAATTTATAGTTTCACCATGTTTGTATGCCTTAGCAATTGAATGACAATGATTTATTTAAATTGAATGTCTAATATAAAATCTACACTTTCTACAAAGCCGAAAAAATTTTAATTTTTGTGTATTTTTATGCTTTTGTAACACATCACGAATTTTTTATGATAAAACCTATGTAATAAACAATGTAAACTAGGCATAGGCATAGCCATAAGAGGAGGGGGTCTGGACCCCGCTTCTGGGTCGACAACAATGAGGGTAAAATTTGGAGTTAGACACCCCTTTGGGCCAGCAAGAGTAAAAAATTGGAGGTCTAGAAAGGCCATTTTTTTAAAAATTTTCTCGTCCTTCACTCCGCTCAGCGCTCAATTGTTTTTTTTTTCTTAAATGCCCAGATTAAGCTTTTATTTTTTTAAACTTTGTTTTTGACATTTGCTTAATTTTGCAGAATTTTTTATGGCAAATAGAAGAACCATACGTGAGCACGGTTGGGGAAGCTAGGGGGGTGGTTACCCTGGGTAAATCAAATTTTGAATTCTAGGAAGGGGGTCCCAGGGAAGTCCGGACCCCCGTAGCTTTTTAGGGGGGTCTACCAGGGTGCGAAATTTTGAAATATAGAGGGGGGTCAGGTGGGGTCTGGTGTCCAAAGCAAAACAGTTTTAAACTATAATAACTTTAATAATTGTTCTTTGTATAGGATAATACTACATTTTATTGAATAAAAAGCCATATTCATGTATAAAAAGGGTGTAAAAGCATGAATATGTGATGAAAATTCATGTTTTTGGAAGAAAATTTAGTAGAAAAAAGGTACCTAAAATTTTCCCCAGGAGGGAGGGGGGGTCAGATTTCAAAATCTAGAGGGGGGTCAGGGGTAAAAAATTTGAAAATTTAAGGAGAGGGGGGGCCTAGATTTTCGTCTAGGGGAGGTGTCCCAAAATCTCAAGGCTAGGGGGGTGGACCTCACCCTGCCCCCCCCCCTCTTTCTCACCTATGAGTAGAACTTATTTTATATTACAACAATCAAATCAGTCTTAATGTTTTAATTGCTCTCCCCTTTTAAATTTATGTTACTTTGTCTGTTTTGTAATCTTTGAACAGCTGGGCCCCCTTTTAGGTCAGACCTGTGCAATGCCCCCCCGGGTTAAAACGGGGGGGGGAATTCCAGAATGGGGGGCAACTTTTTTGAAATGGGGGGGGTTGCAATAAAACGGGGGGGGGCAAGCAGGGGGAAAGAAAAAAAAGAGAAAAAAAGAAGGGAAAAGGGGAAAAAAGGGACAAAAAAAGCGAAAAAAAGGTAAAAATAGGTCTAAAATGGCTTAAAATACATTGAAACAGGCTAAAAACTGCAAAAAATTTGCGATGCTGGTGTCATCATAGGTCAAAAATGGCGTCATAATTTTAGGGTACCTTTTCATTTTTTGGTGGGGGGGGCGCAAATCCTCCAATAAAACGGGGGAGGCATTTCCAAACCGTCCACATGTCTGTTAGGTTGCTAGTAAGATTAAAAATTTAAGGGTTAGGACAAGTAACTTAAAAACATTTTCTGGCGCTTTGCGTTGCTTAGCGGTATGTTTTGGGGTGTGTAAAAAAATTTTTCTTTGTTTAAAGGACTTATTTATATTGAATAATAGAAAAAATAGTGAAGTGCTTGGCATAAGTAAGTAAATAAACACTCCGCACGAAGGGCAAAAATTTTATTCAAAGTCCTTTTTAACGTTTAAGATTTGGACCCTCCTAGACCCCACCTGCCACTTTCCAAAATTTTGTTTGTTCCAAAATCTTGGCTACGTCCATGAAACCAGGGTTGTAGATTATAGACTAGTTCGGAATAAGGGTTTTTTAGTGTTAGAAAGAGGGTACAATATTAACTAGCGCCAATCATATGTAGAGGGAAAATTGAGAAAAAGCAAGCGACTAGTACATTTTACAGTTTAAAATATTTCAAATATTTATTGGTTCAAAATCTCAACCCCTTCTCTTCAAAATTTCTTAAATACTTTTTAAATATTGCAAAAGCAAAAGCAGTTTTTGGGGATTTTTAGTTTTTTGCCGCTTCACGGCACTGCTGGAGCGCTTGTTTTCCAATTTTTTAATGTTTCAATTACAGAAAATGTTTAATTTAAAAGTTTGAAATGGGCTTTTTAAAATTAATTTTTAAATTTTGAATAGTTTTACAAGCAAAACATAAAAAAAACCTATGTAGGTTTATATCTAGTTTAAAAGCACAAATTTTGTCTTTATTTTTACTAATTCGAAATCACTGTTCAGGAAAATACTATTTTAGTGGTGATTTTAAAGTATTGTGATGTTTAATTAAAAAATTTATTTAGCACAAACTGATATATTACAGCACTTCAATGTAGTGAAACATATCATTGTGTAGCAATTTTTATGAAGTATAGGTTTAAACTTAAGAAATTAAGAAAGCTAGGATTTTTTTAAATTTTATTTTTTCTTTTTGTACCCTCTATTGTACAGTAAAAAACGCTTATTCCGAACTAGTCTATAGTTCTCTAATCAACTCAATACTGTTCTGAAGAATACCATAATTATCTTTTATACTCTACGTCAGTCATCATCAAAGTTTATAGATGGTTTTAGGTCCGATTATGGAGCAAAATTTGCTAAATTGTAAAGTGTTTTTAGACCTAAAATTAAATTTGTTAAGCTAACAAAATATAGATTTTTAGGCCTTAAATGTGTATAAAAGTACCTTTACCAAAAAAACGTGTCTTTGACAATAAAATTAGCCAAACGGTAAATATAAGACCAAAAATATTATGGGGTGTCTATAAGATTTAAATGCCTATATAAATGAAACAATTTAAAGCTACCTAAACTTTTTTTTTACTTTTTTTGTCTCAATTTATCAATTACATCCCCAGCAATCACAACCATGTAAAGTTTGCTAAAAACGTTGTTAAACGGTTGTTTTATATTCTTGAAATAAACTATACTGTTTATGATGCTTACGTGAGTGTACTTACGT
>JASAMX010028867.1:0-11766 GCA_030248175.1 Microlaimidae sp. YZB2_3
CTGGGGTACATATATATTCTCGTCAAAATTGAGTTTTCCCGGGTAACCGCCCCCCCCCTGCGCTTCCCAACCGTGCTCACCTATCCGACCTGTGCACGGTCTAGAAATGCCCGCGTTTTATTCACAAGGATTTGCCCCCCCGTTTTTCTGCCCCCCGCCGAAAAAATGAAATTAAATTAAAAAAAAATTAAACGAAAATTCAAAAAAATTGATTCGTTATTTTTAAACGGAAAGTTTGGAAATTGGTCGATATAGGCTTTTACCATTTTTATTATAAAAAGTTAAAGAAGGACTTAGGATTTTTTTACTATATCTTTTGTAAAAAAAGTCTTTTTTGCAATTTAAAAAAATCCTGAGATAATTTTGAACCCAAACCACCTCTGAAAGTTGCCCCCTACATTAACCTAATTTATTATAAAATTTCGCCCAAAAATAACGATTCAATTTTTTTTAAAAGGCCTTATTGTGGTTTTCAGAGGTAGAATTCATGGACATCTGTAGCGAACTGGACAAACTTTTCGGTGATGTTTTTATAACCACTGGATAGCACAAATTCTTAACTTTTTATATAGCACCCCACTTTTATGGGCCAAAAATTAATATTTATAATGATATGCAACTTGTAGTTCAAGTGGTCAAAACTGTGAAGTTCTAACTTAAAGGTTTCCTGCCATTAGTGGTTTGCTACAAAAATTTTGTTTTTCAATTATTTAAAAAGTCAACTTATAAAAAGTTTTATTTATAATTGTTTTTAATTTTTTGTGCAGTTGGCTTGTCAAAAGTGGAAAATCTGGAATGTAATAAACAAATTGTGCTTTAAAATGAAAAACTTTGCACTAGTTTATTTTAGAAGATGAAACAACATGAATCAAGTGTATGGTTCTAGAAACTTTATATGAATTATAAAACCAGAGATAATTTGTAGGTGTAATAGAATGTCTTGTGAACTATGTTTAAAAACAAAAACAAATAAAGGCAAACCAGTTTTTTAGATGCTTCATTTTTTCATGCAGGTTACCGTGCTATTCATAAAATTTTTGGAACCAATCCACTTCGAACTGGGTCCGTTTTGATCATTGGAAAGTGGACTGGGTCCAAAAAAAACGCACCCAGTCCACTTTTCCGATGACAAAAACGGGCTATTCCAATGATAGAAACGGACCCAGTATACTCTTCCAATGATCAAAACGGACCTTTCCGATGATTAAAAACGTACCCAGTCGACTTTCCAATGATAAAAACGGACTGCAACCGGTTTTTTACGCAGACCGGTCTTTGTAAAAAATGGACCCAGTCTAAAATTGAAAGTTTTATGAATGGCGCCGTTAGATTCAGAAAAGTCACAGGTTAAATGTTTGCCGTAATTGTTTGCTATTTTTTTAATTAAAAAATTTATTTATAAAAAGTTTTAAATGTTTATAATGTTTTTCTTTGCTGTGGGGTTGGCTTGTCAAAAGTTGAGAATCTGGGAAGTAATTAACAAAGTGATGGGCTTGAAAATTATCATGAAAAACTCTGCACTGGTTTTAATTGCAAGGTGAGATAAAAAAACATGAATCAAGTCCAAGTGTATGGTTCTGGAAATTTTATATGAATAAAACCAGAGATAATTTTTTGTATATATGTGTAACGGAATGTCTTGTGAAATATCTTTAAAGACAAAAGCAAATAAAGACAAGCCAGTTTTTTAGACGATTTATTTTTTCAAAAAGGTTAGATTCATAAAAATTAGACGTTGAATTCTGATTTGTTTGTTTTTTCTGAATCTGATTTTTTATTTGTTTTATTTGTAGAAATTTTGATTCCTTTATTGTTTTTATTTTGTTTTTGCTTGCTATTTATCAAACTCAGTGATCTTAATACATTTGTATTTTGTTTATTAAGGTTTTTAGTTTCAGTTGCTTAAGAATTGTTTGAAACTGAGCTCTGTGGCTGAGAAATTACGAGTATCCATTCCATACTACTAGCAAAAACGTTTGGCAAATGGCATTGTTTTGAAAACCAATATCCGGTCAGGTCCGGCTGGACTTTTTGTTCATTCCGATCCGGCCCGACTAAAAATTTCCGGTCCGGTCGAGCCAGTGGCGTGCCCAGAGGGGACCCTTTTTGTAAGGGGGGACCCTTACGTTTTTTGAATTTTGGGAGAGAAAAATTTTTTTCTTAAATATTAATACAGAAACTTTCCTGATGCCTTCCAAAAACATATTAATAGTCAAAAAACCAAATATTAATAGTAATATTAATAGTCAAAAAAACCAAAAAGCCTTCCCCGCTTCGCGGGTAGTTTAAATTGACAATTTATCTCAGTTTTTCAATTTCAAATCGATTTTGCCGCTCAATAGTTAAGGCATGGCATACATGTTAAATAAAACTACTATAAACACTATTAACCTTTTATTAACGTTTTAAACCCATGTTTTAAATGGATAGGAATAAAAAAACCTTAAATTTTGTTTTAATTATCATCTGGAATTAAAATTTCTAGTGTATTTTAGTGCCTTAAATTAAAAATTTTCTCCACCGGGGGGCATTCTGCCCCCGGACCCCCCTGACAAGGGGCTCTGCCCCTTGACCCCGCTGGGGGCTCTCGCCCCCCAGACCCCCCATTTCTGGGGGGCTGCCGCCCCCCTGACCCCCCCTCAGGGTTAGTATGTAACCCCCCAGACCGCTCCCCCCGAAATGAAATCCTGGGCACGCCACTGAGTCGAACCCTATTTAGTTACTTAAATGTTTTTTGAAAATGAGTTCTGTAACCGAGAAATTATGGATATTGTTGATTTTTATATGTATAATATCCATACAACATGCTAAAAACGGGTTATATAAGTTTGGTAAATTGAAATTGCTTCAAAACTTAATATCCGGCCCAGTCCGGCCCGGCTGGGCTTTTTGTTCAGTCCAGTGCGGTCCGGCCAGACCAAAAATTTCCCGGTCGGGCCCTAGTCCCAAGCTGGGCACAGTTTAAAATTTGGAAAAAACTAGCAAGGCGAGACAAAATACTAGCTTTGGAGGCAGTAAGTGCAAGCTAAATTCAATTTTGTCACAAAGCATGTATAGTGGAAGAGAAGACTAGACAACCGATTCAGACCTTTAACACCAATATATATAAAATAAAATTTAGGATGGGAAGGAGGAGAAGAATGGTTGCGCTTACAATTCCGATCCTACCTGTTGTCTTTGATGGCTACTGCTAAACAAATGGACCCTGAGGAGCGCTTTGAGGCTTTTACGGACTTTAATGACCTTTTTCTTCATTCTTGGTTTACTACACATAACTTCAAAGTTTGGCAGTGTGGCAGCTATCCCGACCTTCAAAACGCAACCCCTGGGTAAATTTTTTTAAATCGATTTTTAAAGTATTTTTGCAAAGTCATTAGTCAGGAATTTTGATATTACTTTTTCAAATTTCAATGGCCTTAAGAAACCAGCTATTGTAAAACTATAATATATAATTTTGAATTTAAAGCGAAAAATATTACAGATATGGGAGTTACCACCCACCTTACAACCTCCACCCATTTATTACAAATTTAAATTACGTTCACTAACTAGAAAACAAAAAATTATGGTAGGTTCATGGCGTAGCCAGGATTTCGGAAAGGGGGGGGGAATCCAACCCTGAACAAAATTTCCGAAAGGGGTGTCCAAACCCTAAACGTTATACAAGGGCTAAAAAAATTATCGGAATATTTATAACTTTGTTTATGACACACACTTCATTATTTTTCTATTATTCAATAAAAATAAGTCTATAAAACGAAGAAAAAAATGTTTACAAACAATTTTATTCCTTAAAATTTTCGATTTCCAAAACAATAAAAACAAAAAATGAGTAGGGTATCTGACTTAATTTCGGCCACCAATTTAGGGTGTTAGAAAATTGGCTTATTTTTAAAACACAATAGAACTAGCGCAAAAGTAACTGGATTAATGTTGAATAAAGTGTTTTTGCAAAAAAAATTTATTTTTGTTATTCTGCATTATGAACATTTTAATACAAAAAGTGGTTTTTTTTGTGATTTTCTTAATTTTTGCTTTGTGTTTAAATTGCATCAAATTTAGAACGAAGCACAATATAACCTTAAAATATCTTCTATTTAAGGCTCAAGGTTGTTAATTTTCATGTTTTAATATTTTCTTCAAAATCGCTTTGCAACACGTTTAACTAACTGCGCATTTTAAGATTCCGTTAATTTCGGCCACCTTAAAATTTAGGTGAAAGAACCTGTCGTTTTTTACTGTTTTTAAATATTACGTACTACCATATTTATAAAAAATTTTTTGCTCGTTTGACTTTTTTTGACGTTTTTTAAGACAAAAAAAATCAACAAAAAAATACAGGTTATTTAAACTTGTTTTCTTAAGGTTTTGACATAATTATTTAAAGTCTTGCTAATAACTATTAAAGTTTGCAAACAGGAAAAATTAAGTTATATGTACCAAGAACAATACCTAAGGATAAATTTGCAACCTTTAAAAATTTTTATTGTTCAGTTTAGCAATAGTTATCGCCAGTTTTTTCTAGGTGGCCGAAGTTATTGGCTCGCGCCTTAATTTCGGTCACTATTAAAAAAACTTTAAACCTTCACTGATTATTAAGTATAACAGAAATTTTAAAATTTTGCACTGAAATAACAAAAATAGCTATCGTTTGATTTTTACAACAAACTTTGGGTCGATTGGAAAAACCAAAAAAAACTTATCCAAAAAAATAAAAAAAGTGGCCGAAATTAAGTCAGTTTACCCTACATTGAATTACAGCTGCAAAGTGCGAGAAAATGTTTTTAAAATTACTTCTCCTAACTTTTACAACCTACAATGGGGATTACGCCACTTTGGAGGTCGTGGTTGATTTGGTTTAGCAAAACCGCCATTGCCACCTTGGTGAGGTGATTGCCACACCATGTGTTGTGTGCATGTTGGCTTGACGCGCTGAGGGGGCTTAGGCCCTTACCGTGTGACCATTGCGGCCTAGCCCACAACCGGAGGGTAAAGCTTATCTTTTCATACATTGTTGTGCCACCAAAAGATAAGCCTTCCTCCCACGATAAGGTGCATTCCGACCAAAAGTAGGCCTAGGGACTAGATGTGAGATAGGATAAATAAATTGTGCTTTTACATTTGGTAGATCATGTTATTCTCAACTTACACTTATATTTATGTCCTTTTGCGTCTATTTCTTTGATATTTCTAAGCTATCTAACTATCATATTATTATTTAGTTTACCTTAGTTTACAATTGTGTTTTTTTGGTTAATTTCCTTTTCAATATTATTATATATTATTCTCATACAAAAATGTAAAACTCACATCTGCTCCCTAAAATCCTCTGATGTGGGTGGGGCCTTTGACTGAAATTCTACATGAACAACAGTGCTGATATAGGGTATTAGGCGGCAATAAGGAATATCCATCGCCGGCCCACTTCAGCTATAAAAAAAATTTAATACCACTATAAATAATATAACAATCTGAAGGGGGGGTCCAGCTCCAGCGTGGTCGTATCAAGATTACAAAACAAAGTAACACAAATTTGGAAGTGGAGACCAATTAAAACATTCAGAATTGGGTAGGTCCCGCGTGGTCATACCAAGGTTACAAAACAAAGTAACACAAATTTGGAAGTGGAGACTATATAATTAATGGAGCGTTGAGGGGAGCAAAGCGCGAAAAAAATTTTAAAAAATGGTCGTTCTAGACCCCCAAATTTTTATCCTTGACAAGCCAAAAGGAAGGTCTAACCCCCAAATTTTCCCTTTGCCGTTAATTTTTTCACAATTGCAGTCAACCTGCTACACCAAATAAACTAAAGATAATTTCTATCAGGGTGAAAATAGATGAGTGGTAAAGTAACCACTCGTTTTTTGAGAAAATATCACGTGCAGAGAAACACATGACGCAACTAAATAATAATTGGTTACATAACCGCTGAAAACTTTTTTTAAAATTTTTCTCGCTCATGGGTTTATTGTTTATTTCTTCCTGGCGGAGAGCGGTTACGCCCTTGATTTCACCCTGGAAGACTTTAGCTTTAATTCGTTTTGTTACTAAATAATCTCCGAAAATTAATTTATTTTAGCCACCCATTTTCGGGGCAACTTGGAATATCGGACGTAAAACTGCGAGTCGCTGCGTCTATTCAAAGTTCTAAGCATATGAAAAAGGCCGTAGGGAGCTTGGCGGAGACAGGGAAAAACGTGCGAGGGGCCATTTCCAGCTGGTGGTCCAACTCCCCGTCCCACCATCCAGACACACCCACTCAAAACCCTGCCGCCAAGCACTCCGATCACAAAACCAAATCGGACGTTAATCAATATTCGAAAATAAGCTGAATCATATTGTTACGCCCTCTTCTAATTGATCTGTTAGTTATTTATTATATTGTACTGTTAAAATATATATTGTGATTACAATTTGAAAAAAAAACTATTTGAAAGAGATATATTTATAGCTAACTTTGTTGCGCCTTGTTGTTTAATATTTTATATTTTATAGTACCTTATTTTAAGTAGAGTGTGAAATTCGTTTAAAATATTATACACACAGGTTTGATGTCTCTACATTTCAGGTGAGAAAGCCCTTTTTTTGGCGTATTGACACTTTACTTATTCTGGTATAATTTTATGGTAGGTAAAGCGTAGTGATTTTCTGTACTATGTATTAGTGTAGTTAGTTAGTACTATGAAAAACAAAAAGTTTGAGTTCAAAATCATAAATTTAGATATTAGTCGATTTTTTTTTCTTCGAATATTATACTTTAAAGTAATATTATACTGTCCTAAACCTGTTGTCTGCCCATTAAAAACTGTATAATACGTATCTGACTAAAGGCAGTTTGCCAGCTATTCAAAATTCTAAAGTTTCAGGAATTTTAAGACTACAAAATATCTTATTGGTCAACCCTTCTTATGGATGAGACGATATTTTTCGTCTAAATAATACTAAGATCAAAAAAATCAAATTATTTTATGTTAATCAGGTATATAAGTTTTGCATTCTTGATAACAAAAATAAGCTTCAAATTTTATTAATATAGAGACTTCGTAGCTAAACCGCTTATATTTTATTAACATGTAAGTTTAGCCGGCACCCTTGGAGATAATGACTAACTTCCGCTTTGAAAACCGTAGCTTACCATACGTTTTAACATTTTTCCGGATGCACTGTCTATATTACAATAATAATTTTATTCAAACGATGAGCTGTTTAGCTACGATACGAAGGTTGTTATTTAATTTACCTCCATTTTTGAAGCTTTCGCAAGTGTTTTTCTTATTTGGTTATATTTTACATTTAGTTTGAAATATTTTAGCTTTGAACGTTTAATTTTGAACTGTTTAGGTTTTATACTTCGAATTTAAGAACAAATAGCTCCAATAAATTGCAACAAAGTTAATTTGCAACGATTCTATGGTTTCAGGATAACTATAAAAATTATAGCTATCCTGTAACCAGAGAATCGTTGCAAATTAAACATTATTTTGTTAATTTCAATGTGTTCAAAACTAGAGTCACACGTCAAAAAATGCGAAGTTGGTTAAAATCAATAATATTATTGTTTAATTATCTAATTTCAAAATAATTAAACAGTTGGGGTTTTAAGTTCTATGTATTTTTAGCTAAAAATCTAGCAACGTTTACATCGTTAGTTATTTCGCTTTTATTGCTACCCATAATTTATATTAAGCTATCTTGCTATATTATGTGTTATTTCGCTCGCTTATTAATCGGGTTTTCGGTGCATTTAAAGTTATTTGTCATTTAGTGAAATCTAATAACTCGGGTTTTGTCTTCAGAAAAAAAAGCCACCGTCACCAAACAATGATTTCATTTTTTTAACTGTCTGATTTTTTGTGTAGGTACATTAGTTTTTTTTTAGTTTTTGTGCAACGCCAACAAAACTATTTTAATAGCATTATAACTCCTTAATTTTTTTTGTAAATAATCAAACAAAACTACTGATCCCCGGATGTAGTTTAGTAGCAAGCACGCCGCCTAATTTCAAAATTTTATGTAACCTATAAAGTTTATCAAAACTTAAATAATTCTAAATGCTACTGTAGTAATAACTGAAATTTCAAGGTCAAATAAATTTCAGACTGATAATTTGATAAGTTTAGCTCCGAAGCTCTTCGCTTTATAAATGACCAAAGCTCCGGAGCATGGTATTTTGGCTAAAATTCTCACTAAGTTAGATTATTTTAAAATTTTGCAATTATGGACCACCAACCTAGATTAGCAAAATTTTGGGTCGGCGGTCCCGTCGCAAAATCAGAATTTCTTACTAAATAAGTTTTACTCAAGTTTCTTAGAAATTAGAGATTTAAAAACAATATTAAAACAATTTCAAGTATTTTTGTAAGTTTTGACCATTGTTTTAAGATTTTTGTTGCGCAATAAAATTTTTCATATGTTGATTTTTTTAGCTTATTTAGACATCAAAATTTTTTTGTAAGGCTTTAATTTGATACATAAAGCCGCTAAAAAATTTTAAGTTGATGTTTTATTATTGGCTGTATTTCAAGTTTTAAAATATTACAATAAAAAACATCTAATCTGGGAGGCACTTTCTTTCATAGCGGGACAGCCCATTCGAATTTTCTTGATATAGGAAGGTCCATAGTTTATATGAATAATTGTCCTGGCAAATTGTTGTGCTTTCGATATTTTTGTTGTGAGTTATTGAGCAAGTTATGTGATATTGCTAATAAACAGCATTTTCATTAGCAAAAATATTTTGACATTCCGAAATCCTGAGTCTCGAAACAATAAGTAAAAAGACACAACAAAAAACTTAATATTTAGGAGGTACGTGTTTTTCAAAGGCGGACCTGACAATTAAAAAAAATCTGCAAGAATTATTTTCATTACAGAATAACAAACGTTAGAAAACACTTTTTTAATTTGGCTCTTAAAAGCAGTTCCAATTTCTCTTAAAAACCAAACTGTCTTTTGTTTGTATTTTAACAAAAATCACAGTGGTGATTTTAGAATACTATGTTTTATGCCTTCTTATGTGTATTTTGTAGTGTTACTCGTTGTCGGATCATAAAAGAAAAAAATATAAAAACACCAGTCAATTGTTTAATAAAACACAAATATAGTTATAGTAGCGCAGTGGATGCTCTTGGGATATGCTTGTGAGGGTCCTAAGTTCGAATCTCTTTATAATCGTGTTTTTTTGAAGAAATGTGCACCCCCTGGGTATTGAATACATAAGTAGCCTTGAAAAATGCTCTAAGAATAGAGCAGGAAAAAGGGGCGATTTTTCCCCGGGCGTATGTTTAGACAGAAAAGAAGTGGACTAGTCTGACATGGAAATTATGTGGACTATAGAAAATGTGCATTTGGTTTGGGCAGCTGCTCACTAAATAAAACTTTCTACCATATGATAATGATTTGTTTATACATTGATCTAATCACACAGCACTGTTGCATTTTTTTTAGTTTGATAAAATGTCAATTGAAAAAATTATACTCACAGCAATCTTTGACAAGCGCGAAATTGCCACTTTTTCAATTTAAAGATTATATTTGTATGTGTAAGAAACAACTAAAAATTTGAAAAAGTGGCGATTTCGCGCTTGTCAAAGATTGCTGTGGGTATAATTTTTTCAATTGACATTTTATCAAACTAAAAAAAATGCAACAGTGCTGTGTGATTAGATCAATGTATAAACAAATCATTATCATATGGTAGAAATTTTTATTTAGTGAGCAGCTGCCCAAACCAAATGCAAATTTTCTATAGTCCACATAATGTTCATCTCAGACTAGTCCACATCTTTTCTGTCTAAACATACGCCCGGGGAAAAATCGCCCCTTTTTCCTGCTCTATTCTTAGAGCATTTTTCAAGGCTAGTCTACCACTTTTTTTGAATTAAATTAAAAAATAGCCTAATAAACTATAGGTTTAGCTGCGCGATGACATATGTTTATAATCATTGCATACCATTTGGCGTTTTAGCTGTAACTTTTTGCCAGTAACACGTTGAACAACAAGTAGAAGCTTAAATTAAAGTAAAACTGTCAGGAGATGGTAGGGCTTTAAAATCCAAGAAAAATGATGATTTTTTGACTGAGAAACAATCTATTGTTAAAGTGCCGAAATTAAAGGCACACATTTAATTTCGGCAATTTTCCATTTTTTTAAAAACTGATTTAATTAAGTTAAAAAACAACTTTCGTACAGTGAAACTTTTATGACGCAACGCAGTATCGTTAAGGCGTAAACATGAGCTATCAAACATGAAAATCGGGCCATACAGTGAAAAGTTACATCGGAAAAACAAAAAAGTGCCGAAATTAAATGCACTTCCCTACACCCTCTAAATGGTGTTACCGTTTATAGGCACCTTTCACTGCAACTCGGTTTATACATGAAGTATGCAATACACATAAGTGTCACCATAATGGATAATAACATATCTCCTACTTATCTTTCGTAGTATGCAGATCAACCGATCGAAATTTCGCGCGCTTTTGATCGCTTGATCTGCATACTACAAAAGACAAGTAGGAGATACGGTAATTATCCATTATGGTGACTCCCTATGTTTATTGCATACTTCATGTATAAACAAAGTTCCAGTGCAAGGTGTTAATAATTTGAATTACAAGTAGAGGGGATATATTCCATGTCGAAAATTGTTTTACGTGTGTCACGGGGAAAACCACGGGAAGGTTAACTCCCGTAGTACTAAGGGAGCCGTTGGGACTCTTACAATACATAATATTTATGGCAACTATTGGTAAGCTAAATACATATATTTTTAGATAATATATTGTTAAGAACTCCCAACGGCACAATAACAGCTTTTTGGCAACAATAAGGATTGTACAGAGCAGACAACCAACATCCCCTCATAAAAACCGCACAAAAAAGCAGACCGGTTTTAATTGGTGGCAGAAACGGAACAAGTTCCCAGCGCCATCTGCTTCAACCGCGCGGAAATCGGCGAAAACAACAGAGTACTTTTTTTTAATTCTTGCATTACTGATGACAAAATTAATTCAAAGTTTTATTTATTAAAGAATAATAATAAGCGTCGGTGGCGCGGGAGCTCCACGCGCCGGTAGATAATCATCTGTGGTGCGGGGATGCCACACTGCAATTTAACCCACCGCACCGCGCCAACTATACTTAGAGAACGTGAGTAAATTTTGTAATTCATGTTCATCATCTTTTTTATTAATATTTTTACTTTAGAATTATAATTGCAATCATTGGCGCACGGCATCGCGCCAACTATATTTAGAGAACGTAGGTAAACTTTGTCTGGAGCGCCACTGCACCGCACTAACTATAAACAACGTGGGTAAATTTCGTAATTTAAATTCATCTTCTTCTTTTTATTATTTTTTATTTGAAAAAGTATATCTCGGCAACGGAATGATTATAAACATAATGTCATTGTGCAGCTAAAACTATAGCTTATTAGGCTATTTTTTAATTTAATTCAAAAAAAGTGGTAGACTAGCCTTGAAAAATGCTCTAAGAATAGAGCAGGAAAAAGGGGGCGATTTTTTTCCGGGCGTATGTTGAGACAGAAAAGATGTGGACTCAGTCTGAGATGGACATTATGTGGACTATAGAAAATTTGCATTTGGTTTGGGCAGCTGCTCTCTAAATAAATATTTCTACGATATGATAATGATTTGTTTATACATTGATCTTATCACACAGCTCTGGTGGATTTTTTTAGTGTGATGAAATGTCAATTGAAAAAATTATACCCACAGCAATCTTTGACAAGCGCGAAATCG
>JASAMX010028868.1:0-11242 GCA_030248175.1 Microlaimidae sp. YZB2_3
TAGATAATCGGACGTTAAAGCTTGCTATAGCAGATAACGATAGTACCATAAAATTAGGGTAAATATACCGTGGCTTTTTTCATCTTAGTTTTTTGTACGTACACGTATTAATGGTGTTTTCTATAATCAAGAGCAGTACCATAGTGGAATATCTTGGCCATAAATGTAACTTGAAATATATGTTAGACATTTTAATATGATAGATTTTAAGTAATAAACACTACTCCTACTTAATTATTGGAAGTTTTCATTTATAACTCCAAAAATTTAGTGTGTAGTTGGGCGTTCTTTTGGGTTATTTTCTCTATTAATAATTGACAAAAAAGTCACAGAATGGTCAACGTATGTACTTCGGGACACGATTTCTTAGTTTCAGGACGCTAGTCGTTCATTTTCGTGTTTTGCTAAAACCTTATTGACATTGTGGTATAGTTTTATTCTCGTTAAGTGCTAATAGGAAAACACCGATAAAAATTTAACATGAGGCATTTAGAATATCTTTTTTAGTCGTGATTGTGATTATTTATCAATATTAAAATGTTATATTATTTTGATACAAACGGCATTCATCAAATAATACCATTAAATAAAAAAATATTATAACAAAGTTTAGCTTAGATTTTAAAGTTCTGCTTCAGAAAACTATTGCTAGATAAACTAAATAGATTTACAGTTACTTCATGGTTTAGTTTCCTAAAAGTATGTTATTGATTATAGGTTCTTACTGCAAAGGTAGTATTCGCTGTCCTTGGCACGGTGCATGTTTCAACGTAAGAAATGGTGATATTGAAGATTTCCCAGGATTAGATAATCTTCCTTCGTTTAAGGTACGTATTTATTTTTATATTTCAATAATAAGAGAATTTTTATACAATTTGTTGTTTAAAAAACACTTATTGTTTTTAAAACTTTAAAATAAATCTGAATTCATATATTATTATTTCCCAATATGACGTATTTCTCACAATAAAAAAAATATTAGGAAACCAAAAGACATATAGCTAAACTCCATTTCTTTATAAAGACTTCGGAGATAAACCGCTAATATTTTCAATAACATGCAAGTGTAGCCGACATTCCGAACGGTTCCATAAAATTCCTCATAATAAAGGTATAATTTGATCAGCCGTATTCACGAAACCGGCGTCTCACGCCCAGCGTGTCATAAACATTTTATGACAATGGACGTGCAAGTTTTTTTGTTAAACGCCACTTTAAGTTAGTTGAAACTGAAAATTTTAAAAAAAGTTAGCTTATTTTACAAATTATTTGTGAAATATTAACAAAATTTTATTTATTTATTTAGTTTTAAGCCGTATAAATAGTTTTATTATGTTTTTAAAGAAGAAAAACTTAAAAAACACTCGCTTAATTGCCAGGAAGATGTACATGGCACGCGGAACGTGAGACGCCGGTTTCATGAATACAGCTGGATATTTTACTAATTTTATGTAGATTTCTTTTAAGTACAGGCTAATAAGGCTCATGGTTGAATTATATCTGGGTGTCCTTGTTAGTTTGTATGAGCGGATCAATTAAAATTGTGCGTTTATGACGTGTTTTTTTAACAAATTATAATGTAGAATTTTTAATTTCCGCCCGTTTACAAAATATACAAAAATGAGTTAAATTTGCATTTTTGTTTCAAATTGAGTAATTTGATAAATAATTGTTATAATAAGGTATTTAATCTTTATTTTTAAACCATTTTTGTTAAAAATTTAAAGTTCATTTATTTATTGTTTATTTACTTATTTATTATTGCTTTGTTGTTAAAAAGTCGATTCAATATTGCAAATCATCGAGCTCAACTAGATTTGATTTGCCTATAGTAATTATATTAGTTCAGTAATCCTACATAAATATATTTGTTTGTATTTTTTAACCCTTTGAGATTCTTTTCGCTGCAAATCCAAAGAAGGGATTCCTACTGCTCAGTTATTCAATTCCGCGTCTCAATTCCAGTCCGCGTCAAGTTTAATACAAAGCAGCATTGGCGCGGAATCCCTTCTGCGGATTTGTACAAAAAAACACAATGATTTCTTAGTTTTTTGTAAAAAAAAATCTCAAACGGTTAAAATTGTATTTTGATTTAGACAAAAGTTGTAAAAGGTGAAATTTTTGTTGAACAGAATGAATTTCTTGGAAAAAGCAAGTTTACTCCTCCAATGGTTAAATACTCTGGAAAGGATTCGGATGGTTCAGTTGTCATTGTTGGAGGAGGTAAAAAAATTGAAAATATAAATTGCAAAAGCCTATAAAATTTTAGTGCTTGTTTACAATGAAAATTTTTTATGTTATATTTAATATATTTTAGTTATATTTATTGTTTTTATCTGTTTTGTTTATTTTTAATTTGCATTTTCAAAGTGGCAAATGTCGTTTTGTTCTATGAAATAGACGGGGTGTTGAATTTTGGTGAATTCAACAAGACAGCAGCTGGGAATACCACTTCATATTATGAAATTTAAAAAGAAATATTTTCTAAGATTATATATTAACAACCCACTAGATATTATAATAAATAATATAAATTATGATAAAATATAAAAAAAATTTTTCATAATAATTCTATTATTGTTAGTATATTATTATTTATAAATAATTTCAAAACGATGGCACTTTTATTCATAGGAGCTAACAGCGCTAAAAAGGTACGCTGGTAGGCTAGGGCGTACCACTCTCCGTCAAAAAGAGAAAATAATGGTACGGGGTCTCTAGAGTCACTAACAGGGAACTTGGAGCCATCAAAAAATTTTGGGAACTTTGGGCCACGAACAATAGGAATTTGGAACCCTTAAGAAAAAAATTTTTCGGTTTAGTTTTAGGCTTTGCTTAAGCTTGGGTATACGTTTAAGCGATTTTTATAATTGGGTCCGAGTTTCCAACTTACCGCTCTAAGTTTCTCCAATTTTGGCTCCAAGTTTCCTAGACTTCATTGACCCTAAATCAAAATAATAAACGCGCAAGCCAAGAAAAATAATAAAAACAACGTGTTGTGATAATGTAACCGTACTGAATTGCTTTCTGTGCATGTGATATTTTCTCGAAGAACGATGTGGTCAGTTTTCAACCTAATGGAATACGTGTTTATTTAGTTTTGCAATTAAACATCGAAAGTGTGTTAAGTATTTAAAAAGTATTTTAAAATTTATTTTTAAAAAACCAAATAAAAATGTATATTTATTTAAAAAATTTTACCATAATTAGAAAACATTTAGGAGCGGCTGGGTTAACCTGTTCTGAATCGCTGAGACAGAGTGGTTACCAAGGCAGGATAGTAATACTTGCAAAGGAAAATTGTCTTCCATACGATAGACCTAAACTCAGCAAGGTAAAATTTAGGCCTATACTTTAAGGTTAATGATAAAATTTATAAATATAAATAAAACATTCTTAAAACTATATATGTAACAACAAACAAGCTCCTGTTATGCTGCCATTGCCACAACAAAAAAATGTATTCAATACCGAGTTAGGTATCCATATTACGTGAAAAACTAGTCATACAAAAATAAATATACCCATGAAGTCAACTAATTTAGTCTTTCTCAAAAACTTAACCTTGCCTTGCGGAATCTAGGTCAAACTTAATACTAATAATAACTCGTTGTCGGCTTGTTGTTAAGATTTTTTATAATAAAAACCACCAAGTGAAATATATTGTTTTTTTTTGTTTTAGGCTGCTGATGTGGAAGTAGAAAAAATTTATCTTAGACCTCCAGAATTTTATAAAGAAAACGATATTGAAGTTTTTACGAGTCACGAGGTAGGAAAATGAACAAAAGGGGGAATAATGCGATCAAAATTTATTTTAAAACTTTTAACGAAATTGTGTCATTTTTTATTTTTTGTGCTTGAAACATGATGCGAGTGCTCGAGGAGTAGCATACCCTTTTCTAATTCCACTTATATTTTGCTTTTAAACCCCACTTTCACGAATTGAACTTTTCGGGAACGAACTATTCCTTTAATATTGAAAGGAAGGCACGATCCCGACCTGAATATCGGGTTAACCCTTCGTGATTTCTTCCGTTGCATATCCGCAGAAGAGATTCCGCGCCACCGCTACTCAGTGTTAAACTGGGCGCCGATTGCGAAGCGAACACGGAGTTTAACACTGAGCAGAAATGACACAAAACCACTTCTGCGGATTTGCAACGGTTTTACAAACAAAAAAATATCAAAGGGTTAAAGGTTGGAATGTTGTTTGGCATTGTTGTTAAAGTTTAGAATCTTAAATTTTGTAACCATGCTACATGCCATAAATTTTAGGGCTAGTTTAGACCAGAGTGAAAAGTTTCAAGTGACAACGCGTTCCTTGCATATTTACACAGTTATATTGTCATTTGTCCCTGCAGTGTTAATGTGTTGTCACTTGTCACTAGTGATTTCTGACTAGGTGTGAACTAGGCCTTAAATACAAAAAGCGTAACCAGGTAGATCTTGTTTTGAAAGTGTTACTAGCCTTGAAAAATTTTCTAAAAATAGAGCAGGAAAAAGGGGCGATTTCTCCCCGGGCGCGTGTTTAGACAGAAAAGATGTGGACTGGTCTAAGATGGACATTATGTGCATCATAAGAAATTTGTATTTGATTTGGCCAGCTGCCCACTGAATAAAAATTTCTACCATATGATAATAGTTTATTGAAACGTTGAACTAAATACACAGCACTGTTGCATTTTTTTAGTCCGATGAAATGACAATTGAAAAAATTATACTCACAGCAATCTTTGATAAGCACGAAATCCTCATTTTTTCAATTAGAAGGTTATATTTGTATGTGTAAGAAACAACTATAAATTTGAAAAAGTGGCGATTTTGCGCTTATCAAAGATTGCTGTGAATATAATTTTTTCAGTTCTCATTTCATCAGACTGAAAAAATGCAACAGTGCTGTGTAATTAGTTCAACGTATAAATAAATCATTATCATATGGTAGAAATTTTTATTCATTTGACATCTGGACAAACCAAATACAAATTTCTTATGATGCATATAATGTCCATCTCAGACCTGTCCACATCTTTTCTGTCTAAACACGCGCCCGGGGAGAATTCGTCCCTTTTTCCTGCTCTATTCTTAGAGCATTTTTCATAGCTAGTCTACCACTTTTTTAAATCAAATTAAAGAAGTAACTATATATAGTATAGTATTAGCTGCTCAATGACAAATGTTTAATCATCCGTTGCCTAAACATAATGTTTTAACAGTTTTAATATTATCAATAGAAAACGTATTTTTCGTTAACATTACAATGTGAAAAACTTTGCCGAAAATTTTCATTCTTTATTTATGGTTGATAAATTGACCTTTTTAATTAAATATAAAAAAGTTCGAATCTTAGCTATTCAATAATATAAATTTCTAATAGTGCTCGATTATTAATACGAATTTAAAATTATGTTGTCAACAATTTAAATTTTGAATTTGGATACTAAAAAAAGTGGCTCCTAAAAAACTATTGCGCGATTTTTTACCCTTTCTAAAGGGCTCACTGATCAATCAGTAACAACGGAAGAATATCCGTTTTAAAAAATAAGCGTTTGAAAAAAATCTATTAATCATAAGAATAACAGGGACATGTATTATAAAATTTATCCAAGTTCTCTAATTATAGTTGGCGCGGTGCCATAAGGCTTAATCGCCGTGTGGCAATCTTGTGCCACCGATAATTCAATTACATTTAAAAAAAAAAAAAAGAAGAAGAAGATGAAAATTTATCTAAAAAAATAACGTGCGTTCTCTAATTAGTTGGAGTGGTGGAGTGGGGCTAAATCGCCGCAGCAGCAAAAATTGCATTTATATTTTTGAAATAAAAATAATAATAATGACAAGAAGAAGATGAATATGAGTTACAAAACTTGCCCACGTTCTTTAATTATAGTTGGCGCAGTGCCGTGGGATAACATTGCTGTATGGCGCTCCCGCAAGACTAATGATTGCAATTATTTTTTTTTAAAATAAAGAATTAGCAGAAGAAGAAGAAGAAGAAGATGAACGTGAATTACAAATTATACGTTCTTTGATAATAGTTGGTGCGGTGCCGCGGGGTTAAATCGCCACATGAACGATGAAGGAATATCAATTTTAAGATATGAGCGTTAGAATAATAATACTAAAAATAAGTAGAAAAAGATGAACATGAATTACAAAATTTTCCCAAAGTTGGTTAATTATAGTTGGCGCGGTCCTGTGGGGCTAAACTGCCGCGTGGCTTTACGCGCCACCGATAATTGCAATTTCTTTATTGAAAGAAAACTTTAAATTAATTTTTTCATCAGTAAATCAAGAATTAACAAAAAATATTTTATTGTTTTCGCCGTTTTTCGCACGGTTGAAATAGATGGCGCTGTGCGGTTTCCGCCACCAATAGCAACCAAACACAGCCGTCTGCTGTTATTGTGCAGTTTCTATGAGGAGCTGTCTGCTGTTTGCTCTGTACAATTCTCATTGTTGCCTAAAGACTGTTATTGTGGGGTTAGAAGTTTTTATTTTGCTATTTTAAAATTTATTATTTTGATCAATAAATCGATAACAAGGATCTAAATAAAAAAAGTGGCTCCTACGAAAGTTGCGTAATTCTTTCTTCATAAATAAACATGAGCCCATGTTTATTTTTGATTAATCAGTAACGAAGGAGGAATATCGATTTTAAGAATTGGGTGTTAGAATATTAATAATAATAATAAGAAGAAGTAGAGTAATATGAATTTCAAAATTTACCCACGTTCTCTAATTATGGTTTGGCGCGGCGCCGCGGGGCTAAATCGCCCCGTAGCGCTCCCGCGCCACCCATGATCAAAACATTTTTAATTACGTTCTAAAATGATGTTTTATAAATTATATGATTTTAAAATCAAAATATCTTATTTTGCATGCAATGCAGGTTCCTCTACCACTCCATAATAAGCAGAAATTATATAACACATTCTGGCACTTGATACAGACACTGCATTATTAGCAGGCAGTATGAAAATTATTTGTTAGATTTAATAAAGCACATTGACTAGAATTTGCTTACTAAACATTTAAAAAACACTTCAGTTTACTTACTGTACATTTGAACACACTTCAGTTCAGCGTTTCTATAAAAAATTTCCATTAAAAAGTTTTTTGCAGGTTGTGCATTTGGATGTGAATGCTAAAACTGTGGTAACCAAAAATGGCGAAGAATTTCCGTACGATAAACTAGTAGTGTGTTCAGGAGGAGATCCACGGACTCTTACGTGTCCCGGTTCACATTTAGAAAATATTTCATATCTCAGGTGCACGTATTTTATAATTCAAAAAAAGTAATAGTAATGTTATTAAATGCATCAGCATAATGTTATTAAATGTTAAAAAGTAAATCAGGAAACACATAATGTTATAAACTATACATCAGCTGGAGGCTCCAAGGCTAACAAGAGGAGCCAGTTGTAAATACCCAGGCAAGACAGTCAGTCTAAAAGGGTATATAGTAAACTAGAGTATAAAGACTAAAGATAAATTCTATCAGGGTGAAAATAAATGAGTGGTAAAGTAACCACTCGTTTTTTAAGAAAATATCACGTGCAGAAAAACACATGACGCAACTAAATATTAATTGGTTACATAACCGCTGAAAACTTTTTTTTTAATTTTTCCCGCTCACAAGTTTATTGTTTATTTCTTCCTGGCGGAGAGTGGTTACGCCTTTAATTTCAGCCTGGAAGATTTTAGCTTTAAATAAATAAAATAAAAATGTTTTAGAATACCTGCAGGTTCTTAGCCAATTGTAAATACCCAGGCAAGCTAGCCAATCTAAAAAGGGTATATAAACTAAAGTATAGACTAAATAAATAAAATATATGTTTCAGGACACCTGCTGATTCGAAAACTATTTATGGTCTTTGTGATGAAAAACAGATTGTAGTTATTGGTTCTTCGTTTATAGGTATTTTATTTTTTTAAGTGCCGCTTAAATTGTTTGAATATTAATAAGAAAAACAGTAACAAGAACTACGGGGAAAACAGTAAATACCCCAGATTAACAAACATGAAAAAACTGAAGCAAAAGTACGGTGAAGACAGCCAACAAAAATTATAAATTAATAAATAAATGATCCACCTGGGGGGGGGTCAATAAAAGCGGTCTTAATAATTTCTAATTTAACAAGGTTTTTAAAAATTTTTTTAATTTTTTAATTTCTGGGTTTTCCTCAAAAACCAACAGACCTTTTTACCTGCACAAACCAATTAAAATTATACATATAACATACAAAAGAACCCCCCATATAACTCAACAAAAACTAACCAAGTAAAGCTAATAAAAATTAATTCCAAAAAAACAAAAACCAAAAATATCCACAAAAAGTCATCCCAGAAAAACCCAAAAAAAACAACAAAAACAACGCAAACACCAGCAGCACCAACCCGCCCCCCCAAAAACCCAACACTTCACCCTCTAGAAAAAAAAAACAAACAAAAAAAAAAAAAAAACAAAAACACCCAAACAAAAACAAAAAAAAAAACTGATGTGCTAAAAGTTAACAAAAATATAATTTTAATTAAAAAATACGTTTCGCTCCTTTTAATCTCCTGGACGTATTCCTTAACAAACTCCTTGAAGGAGGTGAACAAGAGCTAAGTATAATCGAATAACAAGAAAAGGTTTTAATAAGAAAAAGCGATACATTTCGAAATATAAGTAATTTAGTAGAACAAAATTAGTCACTTGTTTTCAATCGCCGAATATTAGCAGTGTTACTTTGGATCAGATTGATAATTCAATCAACGTCATACTAATCACTAACTTTTTAAGTAGTGATTTTTTTTTTGAACAAACAACGCTTTATTTAATTTTTCTGTAATTCTGTCAGCAAATATTTTAGTCTTTCTTACACATAATTAAAACTTAAAATTTGCCTCTAATATATGTAGTTGCGGTAGGTTGAAGTCTAGAAGTGTATGCTAAGGGGCGGAAAATTTTGGTTGGCAGGAACTTATAAACGGCAAGTCGTAAACATTAAAATTAGTGTTAAGACAGGTGAAAGGCAGCAAAAAGTCTTAGCGAAAGGCCGAAGGTAGACAAAACTGAACCAGTATTTAATAGACAAGACACCTTATGTAATGTACTTCGTTTTTATATCGCATAGGTGTTTTAGTGATATTTTTGGTTAAATAAATAGTGTCACTATGAAAGTCGTTTCACTAGACACAATTATAAGTAGGTACCAATATAAATAGTTGCATTTAGTGTACCACTATAAGTGGCACTATAATTGCAAACTGAAAAATAAATATATCTAAAGTTTTTAATTGGACTAATTAAATAAAAAAATGATAGAAATTTATGCAAAACGTAAGCTTTTTATTTAATAAAGTATCGTACAGTTTATGAGAGCACTAAAAATATTTGACTTTCAACTCATTTCAAAATTTATACAGGTTTTTTTTCTGTAGTGTCACTTACTGGGACACTATGAGAACCATTATGCTCTAAAAAATCGATATTAAAGATTCAGGCACGCCGCACGCCCTTAAAATGACCGGTTTTTAAACGCAATAAAAAAACAAAAATAAAATTAAGGTCCTTGCTTGTACAATGAGATGCAAGGCACCGTTTACATTACATATTATATTCTTTGTGTGAGAGGCTCTAATCATTGGTGGTTGGTTGATTAAAAAAGGCCAAACGCAAAGAAAAAAAGCGGTTTGGTTTCTAGGAAATAAAGAACATAAAAATTAAAAAAAACGGTTAAATTAACCATGGAAATTTTTTTCTCGTTTTACTTTTAAGCATTCTTTGTGTGCATAAAAATGCTACTCTATCCATGATTTTTTTTATTTTAGGCTTAAAAACTTATTTTTTATATGAATTTTACTTTTATAATTACATTAAGGTATGGAGTTGGCGTGCCATTTTGTATCAGGGAAGCACAAAGCTAAATCAGTTACAGTTGTTGGAAGAGCAGCTCGACCATTAGATTTGGTATTTGGGGCGGAAATCGGTAATAGAATCCAACAGGTATGTAAACTGGAACTTAAACTATTTGTATTAAAGTTTTCAATTCAATTTCAATTTCAATTAATATTAAACAATTCCTATTGAGAATCGGTCTTCTTCACCTTTAATCTCATATACATATCCTGTCAATAGCTTATCCTATCTAGTTTTTTTATGCAGATCGGATTGTCGGGTCATGGGTTCAAATTAATTGGAACAAAAGTTTTTATTTGTAAAACATCACCGGATTGATTTAAACCAATGTTATTTAAAACGCAAAGTAGGTAAAATTGCTCGCAAATCCTCAATTCAGTCAATTTCATGAGTGTAAAAAGGCTCAAGACTAAAGCTTTAGACTAAGGCTCAAGTCATTATTTAAAATTAATATATGTTTACGAATTTTAAAAATCAAACTTTAAAAACCTGTTTGTTAGATTTGACGCTTCCAGACAGCCTTTGAGTTTAGTTAATTTAAAATTCGGGGAGTATTTTAAA
This sequence comes from Microlaimidae sp. YZB2_3, assembly GCA_030248175.1. Lineage (NCBI taxonomy): Eukaryota > Metazoa > Nematoda > Chromadorea > Desmodorida > Microlaimidae > Microlaimidae sp. YZB2_3. The sequence goes on from JASAMX010028868.1 coordinate 10,466, forward strand.
AAAACATAAAATGAAACAAAGAATGATTTGCTAATAGTGTAAATTTCTAAATTTTTACCGTTTAAAAATAATTCTAAAATGTAAGGAATGTTTTAGCTCTACGAATCAAACGAAATAAAATTTCAAATGAGTACAGCTGTAAAAGAATTTAGAGGAGAAACAGAGGTGAAAGAAGTAGTTTTGGACAATGGGAATGTCTTGTCTGCTGATTTAGTCGTAGTTGGAATAGGTACGAGCTAGTATTACATTATATAGTATTATATATTTTTGGTAGTACGACGATAATGGTTAGGCTCTTGGATTTTGAAAATAGAGGAAAGGAAATTTCTGTTTGTAAATTGATTATAGAAAAGAATATTTTTCTTAATGACATTTTTGCTTAGCTTAAATATATGCTTTCCAAAATTCGACAAGCTGAAAATTGCTAATTCCTGGCTATTCTGCAAACGTATATTTATTTGCAAATGAAAATAGGGTAGTGCATTTAATTTCGGCACTTTTCCCAATTGGGCATTTTTGATTTTGGACTATATCTTTGGTAATCCTGGACGGAATACGACGTTTGATAGCTCAAATGAAAGCTAATTATATGTAGATGACTGTCGTGAGCCTTTTATTTGTTATGCTATGATATTTTTATGTGAAATTGTGTGATTTATAAAAAATAAAATTGTTACTCGTTTTTAGAACATGGGCATTTCATGATTACGCAATAAATTGGTTTAAAAATTAAACTGTCCTGGTAAAATTTAGTCTATTTTCCGAATTTTTATTCCC
>JASAMX010028869.1:0-31964 GCA_030248175.1 Microlaimidae sp. YZB2_3
TTCACTGGCAAATTTTAAAAAATGTCTATAATTATGCTTATGGTTCCTTTAAGCGCTTAGATCTAAGCCTTTGAACCTTTTTCTAGCAAACTGAGTTTCTGTTATATATGATCTGGTCAACCGTGATTGGCTCGCATGTATTGATTTATGTTAGTCTTTTTTTTATATTATTCTACTGTGATTTAAATTTTAGTGTTGTTTGCTGGAATAAACTTATTGAACTTATTGAACCCTATGAAAACGCAACATAAATTTTCGTTAAAATTCCAAAATACTTCCTTACGTCATGCAAATTTTTCTTATTACGTCATAATTATTGATTTTTATTGGCTCTTCCGCAATTAAAATGACGCAATTCAAACCAGATCGCGGATTCAAACGTTTTTACACGAAAAATAGCATTACTTTAAAAAATTACTTTGGGATATTGGCAAAAGCTAAGTTATTAAAAATTTGTTTTTGTGTTGACAAACGGGGAAACATGTTTGCAAGTAAGGAAACACTTAAAAAAGAGCATTTTTTAGCTGCGATATTTGGCAATTTTGTAGTAGGATTTTAACTTTTAATTCTAACAAAATAACCTGGAAATTCGAAAAAAATAAACTTTTAAGGCTTATTTTTTTGAAAAAGTTTTTAATTTAAAGGTTTGCTGCTGCCAATATAGGGCTTGGAATGCTTTTAAATTTTAAATCCGTCATTTTTGACAGCTTATTGTAAGCTTAATTATAGGTTTTTCACACAAACGATATATCAAAATTCGTCATATGTGATAAATTTTACATTTTAATGGTTTTGAAAAAAAAATTTTGAAAAAAAATTTTGGCATTTGTGTTTGGCCCACCTAGCCTCCGGGGGTCCATCCCCCAAAACGATTTTTAAGTCAAAAGTAAGGAATAAAAATTGGGGGAAATTGAATATATAACAATATGATCAATATCGTACACACTTCGCGCAGGAAGCAAAACAAAATATATAATTCGGACAGTGTATTAGCGTGGCAAAAATTCCGAAAAATCGCGAAAACTGCGCGCATTCAACGCATTATAAAAAAAATTGAGCGAGCTGATTTCGCTCAAACTTTGAGAAAAAACTTGGAAAAATATGTTTTAACAGCATACCAAGCGACGTTTTTTATTTCGTACTAATAAAAAAGTTTTGTTTTTTTGGGACCAAGTTTTTTTCACCGCATCGGATGTAGTGATGACGTCATCGAACATATTCTAACATGTCCCGCACATATTCTAACCGCCATTCTAGATCTGTAACATTTCAAAGTTCGAGTTTTGTCGCCAGTCCGCATCATTTTTGTATGGACTATAGTTGCGCCCAACCCACACTCATATGCAAGTTATATGACACCGTAATCACATTTTTTATTACGTGAAATTCATGAATTAAGGTATATGTCGTTCACCCAACTGGAGGTGTGTGGATAACCGTCTTAGCTTTGGTCGGAGCTGCGCTTATAGATCCTATTTGGAAGGTGAGATTTTTAAATATATATATTTTTTTAATATATAATGTATTCTTACGTCGAGTTTAATTTTTTTTTGCGAAATTAATGAAAAAATAGAAATACCAATTTATTCAAAAAAATTTTGGAAAAAAATCTGACCCAAAATGATTATGACTAGAAAAAAATCACATGAGTATATCTCGCTAATGATACAGTGGGCCAAAAATTGTTGCGGCTTGGGTAGCTTAGTGGCAGAGCATTCCCACGGTGAGGGAAGGGTCGCGGGTTCAAGCCAAGCTCCAAACCCCAATTTTTTAATTAAATTAGAAAAGTGGGTCTTGAAGCAGAGTCTACAGTAATATTTGCTAGATAATAAATCTACGAAATCAAAATGGACTAGAAAATTTCCCAGTTATGTTTCTTAAAAGGTTATGGTTTAATTATATCTGGCTCACCTCGTAAATTGGAATGCAGACATGAGTGGACCAATTGAAATTGTGCGGTTATGACGTGTATTTTTAAAAAAATAAGAACGCGGACCTTTTTTAATTCAACCTTTTCACAAAATATACAAAAATTAACAAACTTTAGCTTTTAAAAAATTTGCATTTGGGTTTCAAATTAAGTTATTTGATAAATAATTGTTTAAAAACGGGTTTGATCTTTATTATTAAACCACTTTTGTTAAAAAATTTATTTAAATGGTTTTGTTGTTAAATAGTAGATTCAGTACTGCAATTATCGAGGTCAGCAAGAATTTCTTTACTTATAATTGGAATGCAGATTTATTTTAATTTCCACAATTTTAAATATACCAGAGTTATCGTATTTTATTTTTGATAAATTTGCCGTTTCTGTTTCAAATTAGCCAATTCGATAAATAATTGTTAAAAAAAGTATTTTAAGCTTTCTTATTAAAGTGTTTAGCTGAAATTTTCGAGTTGTTTTGTTGTTAACTAGACGCTTCAGTGATTATCAAAGTCATCGAGGTCAGCCATTTTAATTTAAACATAAAAAATTTCGGCAAGACTTTTTATCTGAGTTCTTTCAGATAAATCAACTGTATTCCACCGAGCTTTTTCCGACGGTCGTAAGAAATATGTGCAGAGCTATATGCAATGTTGGGGCCAGATTCGGCAGCACGATAGGGCCTCAAACTGAAATATTGCAAAGTTATCATCCAGCGGCCCCTTTTATACTGTTCGGTAAAATTAAAAATTTTAATATATTATGAATACTAATGAGCATCGGAGCTCCCAGCTACGGAGCTGTGAGCTACAGAATTGCAGAGCGAAACTACGTTTAGGGATCGACCGGGGCCCCGGCCCCGGCCCCGGCTTGCCCCGGCACTTTTTTTCCACCCCGGCCCCGGCCCCGGCCCCGGCAAACGCAATTCTTTCTACCCCGGCCCCGGCCCCGGCAATTTAGCTGTCAAATGAGCCGGGGCAAACCGGGGTAAGGACCCCTAAGAATACAAATTTTAAAGCGCTTCTAAACATTTTTGATACAGTGAAATATTATACAAGATTTGATCTACAAAGCTAATTTAGTTGTTTTAAAATTAGGATATTTATTGTTTATTATGCTATATTAAGATTTTCTAAAGCCTCTTTATTTTATTAAGATTCCTTATTTTAATCACGAATCTTTATTCTAAAAATTTAAAGATTTCTTGAGTATTAAAAACCGTTTGTAGATTTTATTTACAAGATGAGAGTTTGACAGTAGATATCTATGGTTGAAATATATCTGGTTGACCTCTAGTAAGTTTGTATAGGAGACGTAAACGGATCATAAATTGTGCGGTTATAAAATTTTTTAAATAAACGAATTGAAACGCATGTTTTTTTTTAATTCCTGCTTTTCAAAAAATATACATAAATTAGTCAACTTTCACGCTTTAAAAAATTGTATTTTTGTTCCAAATTGTGTAATTTGTTAAATAATTGTTAAAATATGGCATTTAATCTTAAATATAAAACCGTTTTTACTGAAAGTTTTAAATGATTTTAATGTTAAATATAGTCGATTCAATACTGCAAATCATCGAGGTCAGCTAGGTTTTATTTGCCTCAATAATCACAAATTTTGCATATATTGGAGTTATTTTAATATCACTGCTTATATCAAAAATATATAAAACAAGAGGATTTTCGGCTAGACAGTGAATTTTTTACCTAAATTTTACAAGAAATGTTGCACTTCTGATTTTTCACGCGCAAGCTATTTTCTGTGCACTCAATAAAACTTTTCTCGCACAGCGATATTTCGTACACTGAAAAACTTGTTTTTTCTAAGACTATTTTACTAAATCGCTTTGTGCAAAAAATTAACAGAAAACGATGATTAAATTCGATTATTTAAATTCGATCATGTGTGAGTTGATTAGAACGGTTTATTGTACAACTGGACATATTTACTTGAATTATATACTCTTGCGTTTATTTTTTAGGTGCATATTTGAAATTGTTTTTAAATTTTGTTACGTTAAAAATATTCAAGCTGATGTCTAGTCTTTATTTTAGAATTTTTATATTTATTGTAAATCTACACTAAATTTTAAAAAAAAACCTGCGGAGTCAGTCCAGTTTTTTTAAATCCAATATTTTGTATCCACCCAAAAGACACCAAACGTAAATTATTAAAACAAAAGTTAATAATGAACTGTTTATATTTAATTTGAAAAAAGTTTTCGCATAATGCTGAATAAAAATAATACTAATTTTTAAATAAAATATTTTGCTTGAAACTAGCACTCTGGTGCGAGTTTAATACTGAAAACCCGCATTCTATGCTATTTTTGGGTGCACCAATTTTTAACAGTGTTAGCGTTTTGCAGTGCATATTGCAACTTTTCTTCCACTTTTGCAAGTAAATGCACTGCACGAAAAAACAAGTATTGACTGCAAAAAATCTCTTCGCAAGAAATCAGTGGTATATGCACAGAAAGTCGCGTTCGTTTGAAATGTTGCATTTTTTCTTGCATAACTTTATTCAAAAACCTAGTGTACAATTAAAAATTTTCTTAGGTTATATTATGTTTTTGATAAATCTCGAAAAATTATAAAAAGTAGTGCAAAATCACGAAAATAATTACATTGAAAAAGTTTGCGTGACGTTAATTTTATAATTTTTGGCTAAAATTTAATAATTTGATTAAAATCATTAAAACAATCAACTTGAAACAGCTAGAAAGCGAGTAGTCTCATGTACTCGCAATATAATATTTTACTTTTTACAACTAAAAAGAGTGTTTTTTTTTAATTTACAAAAATTGACAATAAAATTTTAAAAATTCTCTTATATTTTATAGACTAGCCCTGAAAAATGCTCTAAGAATAGAGCAGGAAAAAGGGGCGATTTTTCCCCGGCCGTATGTTTAGACAGAAGAGATGTGGACTGATCTGAGATGGAGATTATGTGGACTATAGAAAATTTGCATTTGGTTTGGCCAGCTGCTCACTAAATAAAAATTTCTACCATATGATAATGATTTGTTTATACATTGATCTAATCACACAGCACTGTTGCATTTTTTTTAGTTTGATGAAATGTCAATTGAAAAACTCATACTCACAGCAATCTTTGACAAGCGCGAAATCGCCACTTTTTCAATTTGAAGGTTATATTTGTATGTGTAAGAAACCTATAAATTTGAAAAAGTGGCGATTTCGCGCTTGTTAAAGATTGCTGTGGGTATGATTTTTTCAATTGACATTTCATCAAACTAAAAAAAATGCAACAGTGCTTGTGATTAAATAAATGTATAAACAAATCATTATCATATGGTAGAAATTTTTATTTAGTGAGCAGCTGGCCAAACCAAATGCAAATTTTCTATAGTCCACATAATCTCCATCTCAGACTAATCCACATCTTTTCTGTCTAAACATACGGCCGGGGAAAAATCGCCCCTTTTTCCGGCTCTATTCTTAGAGCAATTTTCAGGGCTAGTCTACCACTTTTTTTGAAATAAATTTAAAAAATAGCCTAATAAACTATAGTTTTAGCTGCGCAATGACATGTTTATAATCATTCCGTTGCCGAGATATACTTTTTTAAATAAAAAATAATAATAAGAATAAGATGAATTTAATTACAAAATTTACTCACGTTGTTTAATTATAGTTAGTGCGGTGCAGTTGCGCTCCAGACAAAGTTTACCTAGTTCTCTAAATATAGTTGGCGCGATGCCGTGCGCCAAATAATAAGAAGATGATGAACATGAATTACAAAATTTTTCTCTAAGTATAGTTGGCGCGGTGCGGAGGGTTAAATTGCAGTGTGGCACCCCCGCACCACCGATGATTACCTACCGGCGCGTGGCGCCCCGCGCCACTGACGCGTATTATTATTTTTTAATAAATAAAACTTTGAATTAATTTTGTCAACAGGATTTTGTCATGCAAGAATTAAAAAAAGTACTCTGTTGTTTTCACCGATTTCCGCGCGGTTGAAGCAGATGGTGCTGAGAACTGGTTCCGTTTCTGCCACCAATTAAAAACGGTCTGCTTTTTTTGTGCGGTTTCTATGAGGGGATGTTGGTTGTCTGCTCTGTACAATCTTATTGTTGCCAAAAGGCTGTTATTGTGCGGTTGGGAGATTTTATTTGTCTATTTTTCAATTTTTTTATTTTGATCAATAAATCGATAACAAGGACCTAAATGAAAAAAGTGCTTTCTAAGAAAGTTGCGTAATTTCTTCTCCTTTCTAATGAGCCCATGTTTGTTTTTGATCAATCAGTAACGAATGAGGAATATCTCTTTTAAGGATGGAGCGGTGGAATAATAATAATAATAATAATAAGAAGAAGAAGAAGAAGAAGAAGAGGAAGGTTCTGAATTTCAAAATTTACCCACGTTCTCTAATAATGGTTGGCGCGGCGCCACAGAGCTAAATCGCCCCGTGGCGCTCCCGCGCCACCCATGAAAATAAAAAGGTGCTTTTTAACCCTTTTTATATGTTTAAACTAAAAAATGTTGAATAGTGGTGTGTAAACGAAATTCGAGTAAAATTTCTTCTTTAAAATAACATTCAAGACTAGTATTCTTAACTTTTACGGTTAAAGTTCGCTAATTAGGTACTAACATATTTAATTAAAAATATTTTAATATGAAGAGTGTTTGTTATTGTGAAATATTTTCGTTACTTGTACCCAGTTTTGATTTTGGTTTCTTTACCACGTTTTGCTTTACTGATCAAAACATACTACTTGTAATTACTTTAACTCCTCCTCTATTTGTAAGGCATTCTTTAAAACTAACATAAATGGTTTGTTCTATTTGTAAAGCATTTTTGAAAAGTAACATAAATGGTTTGCGATTAAGTATAATATTGCTTTAAACAAGAATATACTGCAAATAATTATGTGAAAATGTACATATATTATGTAAATAAAATAATAATTTAGGTTTAAAAAAATTGAAATATGAAAATAAAAATTTTGTTCTGCTTAGAAAAAAAACTTTTGTGTAATAAAAAAAAGTTTTTTTACTCACAAAGTGCTTAAATTCTGAAATGTGACTATTCATTACATAAACCAAATAATTAACAATAAAAATTTTGGTTTTTATTTGAAAAAAATGACCAAAATTACAAATTCTGCTAAATTTTTGGCCTGCCCCGGCCCCGGCCCCGGCCCCGGCCGGGGCAAAATTTTCTACCCCGGCCCCGGCAAATCCAAATTTCTCTACCCCGGCCCCGGCCCCGGCCCCGGCCCCGGCATCAGCAAAAATTCTGCCCCGGTCGATCACTAACTACGTTTTATTTTTTTTAATCCATTCTATTTTTACCAACGACTAATACCTTATTTCTTAACTGTAGGGTAACTGACTTAATTTCGGCCACGCCTTAATTTCGGCCACGCCTTAATTTCGGCCACCAATTTAGGGTGTTAGAAAATTGGCTTATTTTTAAAACACAAAAGAACTAGCACAAAAGTAACTGGATTAATGTTGAATAAAGTGTTTTTACAAAATTTTTTTATTTCTATTATTCTACATTATCAACATTTTCACACAAAAAGTGAATTTTTTATGATTTTCTTTATTTTTGCTTTGTGTTTAAACTGCATCAAATTTAGAACGAAGCAATATATAACCTTAAAATATCTTCTATTTAAGGCTCAAAGTTGTTAATTTTCATGTTTTGATATTTTCTTCAAAATTATTTTGCAATGCGTTTAACTAACTGCGCATTTTAAGATTCCGTTAATTTCGGCCACCTTAAAATTTAGGTGAAAGAACCTGCCGTTTTATGCTGTTTTTAAATATCATTGTACTACCGTATTTATAAAGAATTTTTTTTGCTCGTTTGACTTTGTTTTGATGTTTTTTAAGCCAAAAATAAAAATTGAACAAAAAAATACAAGTTATTAAAACTTGTTTTTTAAGGTTTTGGCATGATTATTTAAAGTCTTGCTAATAACTATTAAAGTTCGCAAACGGGAAAAAATAAGTTTTATGTACCAAGAACAATACCTCAGGGTAAATTTGCAACCTTTCGAAATTTTTATTGTTCGTTTAAGCAATAGTTATGGCCAGTTTTTTGTAGGTGGCCGAAATAAATGGCACGCGCCTTAACTTCGGCCACTTTAAAAAAAAGTGTAAACCTTCACTGATTTTTAAGTGTAACAGAAATATTCAAATTTTGCACTGGAATAACAAATATACCTATTGTTTGATTTTTAGGCCAAATTTTGGCTTGATTGAAAAAGCCAGTAAAAACTTATTCAAAAAAATAAAAAAAGGTGGCCGAAATTAAGTCAGTTACCCTATAACTTTCTTAAGAGTAAAGCTCCCAGCTACGGAGCTGCGAGCTACAGAATTGCAGAGCGAAACTACGTTGTTGTTTTTTTAATCCATTCTATTTTTACCAACGACTAATACCTTATTTCTTAACTGTATTTAAGCATAACACCTTCAATAATACTTTAAAAATTGATTTATCTGTCTCTACTACACCTTCCTTTGAAGATACCCGTTTCCAGCTGCTAAGAATATCAGCTTATTTTAATATCGTCCTTACCATGACATAAGTCAGAAGTTTCATGTGACTGCGACTCTTTTTTCTTTTTTAACACAGAGATACTGTAATCATACACTGTAAGCATAAGATTCTGAGTCAACGTCACGCGCATTTTAAACTGATTGTGTTGTGACGACTTGTGTCATAGTATAACGACAATATGAAACCACTGGATCTTTTTTGGGTTCCTATTAGTGTTGTAAAAAGTAATGATTTATGATATTTTAGGTAAAAGTAAAAGTAATTTAAAAAATTTTAATTTACGTAGAGTAAGAGTAAAATCAATGTGATTTTTTAATTTAAGTAAAGTAAAAGTAAAAGTAACGGTCAAAATTTTATTTAAGTAAAGTAAAAATAAAAGTAAGACCTATTTTTTTAAGTAAAAGTAAGAATAAAAGTATAATAAACGTAATTTAGAAACAAAGCAAAACACCGGTTTTAAGAGCTTCAGAGCTCTGTTCCAAATTGTTTTGCTAATTTTATGTATTAATTTTCATTTTAATAGGCTTTTCGGTCTAAATAAATGGTGTTTAGCGTGTTACGGCTTTAAAAAATTTTTTGTCACTCATTTTTTAAGAAGCTCATAAGAAATTGAGTGACTGAAATTACTTAAATTTTACTTAAAATAATTTAAGTATTTGCAGGAAAAAATCCGAGTAAGTGTAAAAATAAATGTAATTGAAATTTTAAAATTAGAGTAAGATTAAAACTTAAAGTATTCCAAAATCCGTTACTTTTATTAGTTTAAGTAAAAATAAAAGTAACTTTTTACAACAAACCAAATCAAATGTGTTTATTCTAGAAATTTTAACAACATAGAAAATATCACAGCGAACCGATCACGTTCGCTAATAATTACAAAACCATGACTTTATCTAGAAAATGACTCATGAACTTAAATTACTTTAAGCTCTAGGATGAGCAATTACCAAGACTTCTTTTAAAACAAACCAGGGATGTTGATAGTTCTTGTTTTTGTGATAAAAAGTTCCATTTTGATACAACTCTATTGGAGAAGAAAAATTTTCTAGAATCTACTCTACTTTTGTTTATTTTCAATTTATAACAATGCCCTCTTGTATAATTTTGATTTAAAGTGAAAAAATAGGAAATGTTTACGCTGCTGTAACAATTTAAAATCTTGTAGCATTCTGTAAGATCAAAATTATTTTGACGGTCTTGTAGTTTTTGTAATCCTAGAAATTTTAATCTTTCTTTGTAAGACACCATTTTAAGATTACATCTGTTAAATAGTCGACGAGTAAAAGACCTCTGAATATTTTAAATGATAGTAATATCTTCAAGCAAATATGAATTCCATACAACACTAGCATATTCTAACTGCGGTCTTACATGTGTAACAAATACTTACAATAAATTTTTTAATGAATTTGAAGAAAACGTTCTAAAAGTTAAAGAAGAAGTACTTAAAGACTTTTTTGAAAAAATTTCGCAGTGATTAGAAATTTTTTAATTTCCTGACATATAAATTTCTAGGTCTTTCACTCATGTGCTTTCTGAGAGTGCTTATTTGTCTACAATGTATTTAGATTTTAATGTTTTATTTTTATTTCCAATATGCAAAACTTCACATTTGTTTTTGGCCAACTGCAAATGCCAGTCTTTTGACCATTTTGTAATTCTGTTTAAATCGTCTTGAAGATTACTGGTCATTACATTTTAATTTTCAGTTAAGAAGCTGGTGTAAAGTTTGGCGTCATCTGCAAACAATTTTATTTTAGAATGAAATACGCAGTCGACGATATCATTAATATAGACCAAAAACAAAAACGGACCTAACACATAACCTTGCGGAACTGAGCTTTTTAGATGATATGATTTTGATTCTACGTTGTTTAAGGTTACTTTTAAATTTCTTTCAGTCAAAAAACTTTAATCCAATTTAGAAATCTCCCAGTTACGCCATATTTTCCAAGCTTAAACAACAACTTTTGATGTGAAACTGTATCGAACGCCTAAGCGAAATCCGAATATATAACGTCAATCATTTTTTATTGTTTATAGAATTAGTCCAGTCGTTTAAAGTATCAAGAAGTTGGGTTATAGTTGAACTTCAAGGGTTGGTTCATACTTATGTAAAAACTTCTTTGGACAAAATCCAAAGGAAAAACACAGCGTACAATCGTATGTAAAAACGTCCTTTGGACTTTGTCCAAAGGACGTTTTTACATAAGTATGAACCAACTCTTTGACTTAAAGCCATGTTGGCACCTTGACAAAATATTTACAAAGAAGCTTAAAAGTACATTTATAACCAGACGTTCCATAAATTTACAAAAAAAGGATGTAAGTGAAATCGTTCTATAATTTGTTTTATTATTTTTAACTCCTTTATTAAAAACGGAATTACTAGAATAGTTTTCCAGTCCTCGGGCATGATACCTAAGTCAAAAGATTTTTGGAATAATAAACTTAAAGGTTGAGCCAAACTTGGACCATTTTTTTTAAAAACAGCGCAGGAAAACGGTCAAGGGATTTTGATAATTTATTAGGCAGCTTTTTAATTGCTTTTATTATTTCGTTTTTTGCAAAGGTTATATGCTCAAGATTAACCTTTTCTTTTGGTTCTAACCCTGGAAGTTTTTGATTATCCTCAATAAAAACAGTACTAAAATACTGTGCAAAAATTTCCACTTTTTCTTGATCTGTAGTTGCAAATGCTCCATCATCTTTTAATATTGGAGGTATGGTGTCTTTATGTTTTATTTTGTTGTTAACATATTTGTAAAAACTGATAATGTTTCCTGCATTCAAAACACGATTTTCAATATCTATATTATAATTTTTAACTTTTCGTTTATATTTTCTAGACCATCTTTTATAATCTGTTTTATTCTTACCGTTTTGAAATTTATGCCATTCTTTTTGCTTTTTTGCTTGTATTTTTTTATTATTGGAAAGATAATGTGTTTTTTTTATGATAATTGAACTTTTTTAGTGGGACATGGTTTAAAATACCTTCAATTAACACCGATTTAAAAGTTTGCCACCACTCTTTAACGGTGCTATCAGAAGTAAAAAGTTGATCCCAATTTACTGATGATATGTAAAAAGCAAGCATTTTGTAATCACCATTTTTGAAGTCAAAAAGCCAAAGCGATCCGTCCTTATTTTGCGTTTGATAATCAAAAAGCTTAATAAACTGGAACTGAATTAAATGGTGATCTGAGGTAAAAAATCCAAGGGGAATTGGAAATGTATTGAAAATTTCGGGATCATTCGACAAAACTGGATCAAGAAAATTATTCTTTCTTGTGGGGTCTTTTAGAAGCTGTTTTAAACTTAATTCACTGAATACCTGGAAAAATAATTTTTCGTTTTAATTATTTGACTTAATTTTTGATTATGCCAGTCGATTCCTGGCAAATTTAAATCGCCTGCAAGAATTAAAGGTCCTTTAAAAACTTTCACATGTATTTTGTAAAAAGTGAAAAATATTTTCATCTTCAATCGTGGTTGAGTTAGGTTTTCTATACAAAGTAACCTAATTTTAGATTTATAAATTAAAAAGTCGATTACGATCACTTCAATGTTTTTACATTTTGTATCAATCTTATACTGAAGAGCATTTAGTTCGCGTTTTGCTAAAATGCAAACTCCTCCCTGTTGATCAACACAATCCTTACAGAAAATATCAAAACTGTCATGTTTATCTAACATGTTGTTGGTAAGAGTCATTAAACCATGATTATGTAATTAACAAAAAATCACAATCACAATACAAAGAATCTTGACCTGTAAACTAAGCATTCAAATTTAGAAAAAGAGTTTTTTAAACTTCTCCCTGTTGATCAACACGATCCTAACGGAAAATATCAAAACTGTAATGTTTATCTAACATGTTGTTGGTAGGAGTCATTAAATCATGATTATGTAATTAACAAAAGATCACAATCACCATACAAAGAAGCTTGACCTGTAACTAAGCATTCAGATTCAAAAAGTGAGTTTTTTAAACTTCTAGCGTTAAAATATAAATAATTCAAATTTTTAGTTTTTTGCGATCGGATCGCTCAACTTCCTATTCTGAAAATGATTTTTCAGGCCATTTTTCTTGTCTAAATCGAATAAGTAGGGGTCGCCATTTTTAAAATATCTGATTGTAATGCGCCTGTTGGTACCGTTTGATAATTCTTTTTTTTTTTGTTCAGCAAGGCCTTTTATTTTTCGGGCTGTTGTTCCGTTAAGAAAGGCCGCATGTGCACGTTGGTATATCTGCTTTTTAAGTTTCCTCCAGATCTTACTAGTTTATTTCAAAGTCGTTTTAAAGCGAATTGAATTTTCAATAAACGAGGATAACTTTGACCCTTTCTACCGATACAAAAATGCTCCGTGATGGTGACGGTTTTGTTGTTATCATTGAGCGTATCTACCAGCTGTTTCACGCTTTCTTTCTCATCCCCCTGACTGTCGGACTCCGCTAGACCGTGTAGGGCCAACAACGACGAATGATCGCGGATTGCTTCCATGTTCTCCATCTGCTGCTGAATCATCGGTAGCAAGCGCTGAAAAACCTTCACACATGTCAGTTACAAGCTTCCTACTAAGGTTGCTTGTGACCTCTAACCGAGCGACTTTTTCTTTTATCGCTTCTTTTTCTTTTTCCAAAAACCTTTTTTCGTTTTGAAGCTCTTCAACTGTTTTTTTAAGAATTGCATTGTCTTTTTCTAATTTTTCCGATTTTTCCTTTTTAACCATTATTGAATGTAAGTTATAAGAACAATTTCAAATATTTAGAAAACCTGCAGATCAAAAATTACCGTAGTTAACTGCGCAAAAACGTTTTCCAAAAATAAATATGGCGGAAAGTTAAATTTTAATTAAAAACGCTTAATAATACGTTAATTAAATTGAATTAAGTGCAAATTGTTTTACAATATATTTCTAATTGTCTTTTTAACAAGTTATGACAAAGTTTTTATCGAAATTGCATAAAATTTCTCAAATTTAAATGAGTCAAATGAAACTAACAAGAGAACTTATATACAAACACAACGGCATTCTTCAAGTATAACCCATTTAATTACATGGACTACTTTAGGTATAGACGAACTAACAGTTTAAATCCCTTATTTTTCAAGTACAATTAATTAAAATAAAATAGTTTTTTTGATAAATCTTAAGAAAAACACGTAAGCTTAAAAATTTTGTCAAAATAAAACTAATGAGCCAACCTGAATCGTGGAGTTTCCCTAAGCAGCCTAAGCAAAACCTTAAAATCAAACTAAAGTTTAAATTTGGCTTGATTTTTAGGTTTTGCTTAGGTTGCTTAGGGAAACTAGGGTCTACAGTTAACGATCAGGTCATTTATAAGTCTTCTTACGATAATTTTCATGAAAAATAAGGGATTTAAACTGTTAGTTCGTCTATACTAAAGTAGTCCATGTAATTAAATGGGTTATACTTGAAGAATGCCAATACAACCACATTCCATCACAACCACACTTCCTTTTTTACGTGATGTAGTCAAATATTCCAGGTTTTTTGTTGCATCGGACGTGTAAATTATTTTATATGTTAAAACGTGGAATATTTTGACTATTTTGAATTATTTGACAGTGTAGTATACTGAAAAAATTCATCTAGGAGTTTTTTCTTATTCCTGGAGCGTCTATTTGCTGCCTTTTATCTGCGTAAAACCCTAATCTTTTTTTATCAATTTTCACAGCATAAAAAAAACGAACTGCCACATTATATGGCTGATATTATAAAACCGTATAAAACGACAAAATTTAGCTACATCTTTTTAAATATCAAGCTTTGTGATTTGCAAAAATAATTGCAAAATGAGTTGAGAGTAAAATTGAACCTTAAAATTAAAGAAACTTTTCAAAACTAGCTCAAATAAACCTAGTAAAATTCCTTTACAATTTAAAATTCTTTAAATTCTAGTATGTATTAAAAACAAATCAAATGCATAAAAAAGAGTTAATTGTAATAAAGTTATAAAACCAAATATTATAATGCTGTCTTTGCCTGATTTAGCATCAACATGGTCAGCATGAATTATTTTTTATTTGATTATTAAAGCTTTCAAAAATTTTATTGGAGCAGGAAAAAGGGGCGATTTTTCCCAGGGTGTATGTGTGTATGTTTAGACAGAAAAGTTGTGGACTAGTCTGAGATAGACATTATGTGGACTATAAGCACCTTGCACTGAAACTGAGTTTATACATGAAGTATGCAATATACATAGTTGTCACCATAATGGCTAATTACCGTACTCCTACTTATCTTTTCGTAGTATGCAGATAATACGATCGAAATTTCGCGCGCTTTTGAGGGTTGATCTGCATACTACGAAAAGATAAGTAGGAGATACGGTAATTTCGCGCGCTTTCTATCGGTTGCTCTGCATACTACGAAAAGATAAGTAGGAGTACGGTAATTATCCATTATGGTGACACTTATGTATATTGCATACTTCGTATAAACTCCGTTTCAGTGCAAGGTGCCTATAGACTAGTTCTGAATAAGCGTCTTTTCCTGTACAAGAGACGGTACAAAAAGAAAAAAATAAATATTGGAAAAATCGTAGTTTTCTTAGTTTTTTTAGTTTAAATCTATGCTTAATTAAAATTGCCAGACGATGATATTTTCACTAGGTTAAAAAGCTTTAATAAACACATCGTAGTTAAACCGCTCATCTTTTCATTTAACATATAAAAAAAAGAGGCCCGCCGCACGGAAGACGCACACGACAGCACCGCATAAAGACAGAAGGCGGCGGGACCAAACCCACCGGGGGGCATGTACTAAATAAGTTTTGTTTTTTACTAAATAAGTTTTGTTTTTTTTATTAAACATCACAATAGTTAGAAAGCATCACTAAAATAGTATTTTCGTGGACAATGATTTTGAATTAGCAACAATAAAGTTGAAATTGGTGCGTTGAAACTAATTTCCAACCTACATGGGGTTTTCTTAATGTTTTAATTGTAAAATTATTCAAAATTTAAAAATTAATTTTAAAATGTCCATTCCAAACTTTTAAATAAAGCATTTTTTGTAATTGAAACATTAAAAATGTGGGAACAAGCGCGCCAGCAGCGCCGTACCTACGAAGCGGCAAAAAACAACAACAATAATAATAATAATAATAATAATAATAATAATAATAATAATAATAATAAAAAGACGAAGAAGAAGAAGAAGAAAAAGAAGAAGAACAATAAGAAGAAGAAGAAGAAGAAGAAGAAGAAAAGAAGAAGACGAAGAATAAGAAGAATAAGAAGAAGAAGAAGAAGAAAAAAAAGAAGAAGAAGAATAAGAAGAAGAAGAAGAAGAAGAAGAAGAAGAAGAAGAAGAAGAACAAGAAGAAGAATAATAAAAAAAAGAAGAATAAGAAGAAGAATAAAAGAAAAAGAAGAAGAAGAAGAAGAAGAAGAAGAAGAAGAAGAAGGAGAAGAAGAAGAAGAAGAAGAATAAGAAAAAAAAAGAAGAAGAAGAATAAGAAGAAGAAGAAGAAGAAGAAGAAAAAAAGAAGAAGAAGAAGAAGAAGAAGAAGAAGAAGGAGAAGAAGAAGTAGAAGAAGAAGAAGAATAAAAAAAGAATAAGAAGAAGAAGAATAAGAAGAAGAAGAAGAAGAAGAAGAAGAAGAAGAAGAAGAAGAAGAAGAAGAAGAAGAAGAAGAAGAAGAAGAAGAAGAAGAAGAAGAAGAAGAAGAAGAAGAAGAAGAAGAAGAAGAAAGGTTCTGAATTTCAAAATTTACCCACGTTCTCTAATAATGGTTGGCGCGGCGCGGCGGAGCTAAATCGCCCCGTGGCGCTCCCGCGCCACACATAATAATTACAAATTAATTATTCATCATAAATAAAAAAATATAATGATAGTTAATAAATGTCACAAAATACTAAAAATTTAAAAATTACATAATTATTTACAATAATGACAAAAAACAGATGAGGAAGCGTACAAGTTTTTATTTTGTTTTAGGCGTTCTTTCGGTCAGTTATATTATAGTGGCTGCTATATTTCTACCGGAAACCAAGGGAAAACCGCTCCCTGACAAACTGCCGACCAAAAAAATCAGCTATAATCTCTCTTTTGCCAGCCGGAACAAGTCTAATGCCGCAATAACTAGCCGAAAAACCGACACCAACATGGCCTGGGAAGCTAATAAAAGCGTTTCTAGCGTGAATTTCAATTTGAATGGAACCGAGATACAAAAACCGCGAAATTCTAAAACCGTCGGAGATCTAACTCGGTAAGGGCGGAAAGCTATTCTTTGTGCAAATATTTTTGACTAGATTCTCATATACCAAACAAAATCTTGGTGGGTTTTATCCCAAATATTCTTCTACTAGAGAGGGAGACCAAATTATACAAAAATGAACGTTTTTTTTAGAAAATTTTAAAATAAGAATTTTGTAAATATACCTCTAAAAAACTTAGTTAAAAAATGAAATTCAACACTAAAATTTGCAATTGCTAGATACATACAGCAAAACACGAATTATTATTGTTTTAATGCTAGTTTTTTTTGCTTTTCGAGCTAACCAGGTTTTAAAACATTTCATCTTTTGGTACTTATTTTTTAATTTCTGCTTGTCTTCAAATTAAGTTGTTGCATTTTTACTGAATTCATTTGAATATCTCAACTTAAAATTTTTCTTGGAACTCTGTTGCCCCTTCAAATCTTTGATTAATTTTAAAAATAATTAAAAAGAAAATTAGAGAGAAAAATGCTGTGGATTATTTTGAAATTCAAATTTTTTTGTCTAAATTTGTTAAAATATAATTGAAACTGGAAAAAATTTTCAGGTGAGCCTATCTCGCTAACTATGCGGTTATTTCAGACGTTAATAATATTAATGTATAGCTTCTATACACTATTAAAATCTTCTTTATAAATTAATTGTGTCTTTAGCGAGACGTGCTCACCTGAAATTTTTTACTTTCAATCATTTTTAAACAGACTATATTTTTATAACTTATCAAAAACTATATAAATAGTCTAAAAATGCGAACAGATAATTTTGAAAACTTAAATAAGTTTTAAAATTGCTTAAGAATTGACGTTCCGAAGCTCTCCACTTTCAATGGTTAGAGCTACAAAGCATGATATTGGAGTGTAGGCAAATCAATTTGGTCAAAACAGATAGCTATTCACAAATTTAGAATTAATTAGCGATATTTTCTGGCCGTATATAGCTCAAAAGGGAAGAGCAAATTTTGTTGTTAGCGCTCATGGTTTTCATGACCTTGACTTAGTGTTTCAAAAAAAGGTTTTTACAATACACGCTCAAGTATAGCTAAAAGAAATACAAGCAGCATAAAACAATAAGCTTCACAAGCAGGCATTATAAAGGCAATATCTAAACCGCATTTGGCAGGTTTGTTTCTTTACTACAAATTGTACATATATAAAATTAGTTTCGTTGAAAACTGTGCTTTTTGACTACCGTGATATTCAATTCAAGGTGTTTTTTATGGATGAATCCTACGTAAAAAAAATTAAGTTTGGTTTAAAAGTGCGTTCACAGCTGTCAAAGCATCTTAATTTTTTTTTTGTTGAGAAACCGCGCAAACACTGCGCTAAACGTACATAAAATCATACGGAACGACCAATCGGCTGCGCGCCAAACATATTTATGCAAAATATTCTTTACTTGGGATTTACCCATAGTCACCAAAATTATTCCGTTGTCCAATCCTAAAACGTCCTTACCGGTTTTTTTAGAACCTTCACGAGCCGTACGACTCCCGGTATGTCCAGAACGACCACGGCTTTGCGTCGCGTTTCCACCGGGGTGAGCTTGGTTTTGGCCACTGGTGAAAAGCTCTGGTACACAAACCAGGAGCCAGAAGAAGAGGAGATGAACGAGGAAAGCGAAACGATTGAAAATCAAAAATTTTAAAACCCCGATTTCCGCCAGGAGAATTTCGGATTTTAGGCGATTTCTATATTTGGGTAGTAGATTTAAAATTTATAAATACGATATATGCATGTATTCCTTTTTTATTGCTGTATCAGCAAGTAAAACATATATTTGTAAAAGAACACGTTTTTTTCCGAACAGGAAAATCGATTATTAAACGACAACAGTTTAAAACAGGTTAAGATAGATAATTTTAATCAGAGTCATATTTACGACCTCGTAAAATATGGTTCCCGGAAATTTCGTCTTCTACATCTCGTCTTTCAACATCTCGTCTTCTACATCTCGTCTTCGGAAAACTTGTCTTTTAAACATCTCGTCTTCGGAAAACTTGTCTTTTAAACATCTCGTCTTCGGAAAACTCGTTTTTTGGATGTGATTTTGTAAACGTACTTTTCAAATGACAAGTTTCTTCTATTTTCGACTAAAACAATGTATAGTATTGAAAACCTTTTTTACCTAAGCCTAAGCAAAAGCCAAAAATCAAGCAAAATTTTTATCGAGATAACCTTTTATTAAATGATTCATTAAAAAAACTGAGAACCTAAGCCTAAGCAAAACCTAAAAATCAAACAAAACTTTATCTAAATTTGTATTTAAGGATGCTTTTTGAACTAAAGAGTAAAAACCTTATTTCTTTCCTAAGCCTAAGCGAAACCCAAAAATTAAAGAAAATTCTATCATTAGGGCGAAACTCGCATTTTTGAGACTACGTTTACAAAATCGCATCCAAATAACGAGTTTTCCGAAGACCAGATGTTTAAAAGACGAGTTTTCCGAAGACGAGATGTAGAAGACGAGATGTTGAAAGACGAGATGTAGAAGACGAAATTTCCGGACACCGTAAAATATACATGAAGCACATTGGATGATCAAACAAAATTGCACGGTTATGACGTTTTAATAAAACGAATTGAAACACAGATTTTGCTTTTTCACAAACTATCAAAAAACCCATTAAACTACAGCCCTAACAAACAGACATTTTAAAAAAATTTAAAAATTTAAAGTTTAAAAATTCAGACATTTTTAAAATTTGGTACTTTATCTTGAATATTAAACCGATTGATCAAATTTTAGAGTTGCTTTGTTATTAAATTACGCATTCAGTCAGTCATGCAGATCAAAGGCAAATCAAACCCAGTGACCTTGTGATTTTCAGTACTAAAAACTCTGTGCAACGACAAAAACAATTTAAAATTTTAAGCTACATTGGTTTAATACCAAAAATTTTATCAAATTACTCAATTTTATACAAAAATATTATTTTTAAGGGCTAAATTTGAATAAGTTTTGTATATTTGGTAAAATAGCGGTAACTAAAAAATTGAGTTCCAATTCGTTTAAAAAACAAGTAATAAATGCACAATTTTAATTGGTTCTCTCAATGTACTCCCATTTAAATTTACAAGGTGAGCCAGATATAATTTAACTATAACAACCTTTAATTCACTTCAATCCGGCTTATTTTTCATATTCAGCAAAAAATTAACTATGCATAAGTAGGTATACCAAATGCCGGATATACTTACTTGTTACCGAAAAATTGAGCGATTTAACTAATTTAAAAATACTAGCCTTGAAAAATGCTCTAACAATAGAGCAGGAAAAAGGGGCGATTTCTCCCCGGTAGTGTTTTTATAGGCAAATAAAATCTAATTGACCGCGATATTTACAGTATTGAATCGACTATAAAACAACAAAAACATTAAAATTCTTCCCTAAAACGGGTTATATTTTAACATAGATTCAAAACTGTATTTTAACAACTAATTATCAAATTACTTAATTTGGAACCTAAATGCAACAGTGCTGTGTAATTAGTTCAACGTATAAATAAATTATTATCATATGGTAGAAAGTTTATTCAGTGAGCAGCTGGCCAAATCAAATACACAATGTAAATGAACCAAGAAAATCAACAAAAAAACATGGGGCCGTATTGCTTATAAACTTTGTAAATAAACCATTTTAGTTTCTGTTCATTCTACTCTATCCAAGCTCTTAGTAGTCCATGACATATGACGGCACTCAAGTTCGAAATATGACGGTATTCAATATGACGGCGGTCTATGACGGCAAAAATAATTCTCGTAGTTTAGGTTGTGTTTAGGAGCCTAAAACTGACTGTCATGGTGTATAGGAGTTCATGGTGTAGGATCATAGGCAAGGGCAAACTGGAAAGTACACCGACACCGTCCACCGACACCGACCAAATTCTACCGTAATTTTATTTGAATTTTTAGGTTTTGCTTAGGCTTAGAAATAATAATTTGCAGCAAAGGTGGTCGGTGTCGGTGGACGGTGTCGGTGTACTTTCCAGTTTGCCTAGGCAAGCACTAAAAGACACCTACCACACCGGTGTCCGGAAAAAATACATTCTGCATAATATCTTCGGAAAGAATCTCTTCTGCAATAATAACTTTTGCAAAAATACATTCCAGTAAAATATCTTCGGAAAAAATAATTTCTCGCCGTGCGTCGCAGAAGATAGTATGCTGGAAGGTATTCTTTCCGCCCTCTAACGCTGAACGTTGGATGAATAAACTGACGAGTGAGGCGCGCAGCGGAATGGAAATAAACAAATTTTATAATTTAAAACATTACGTACAAGCTGTATATAATAAAAATATCAACATTTTTTTAAAGAAGCATTATTTAATAATGTATCATAATACAATTTAGCTTGATTTTAGGTTTTGCTTAGGCTTAGGATAATAAATTTAATTAAAACAAAGTTTTGAATAATTTTTAAAACATTTACAACTAACTAAGAATGTTTTATACTGAGTTTTCAAAACCATAAAGTTTAGCACAGCGGAATAAAAATAAACAAATCGTATTATTTAAAACATTACAAACCATTGATAACGAAAATTAGATTTTTTTAATAAAACATTATTAAAAAATGCATTACAATACAATTTCGCTCGATTTCAAGGTTTTGCTTAGGCTCAGGAAAAATAAATTTAATTAAAACTAAGTGTTAATTTGCTTTTAAAGCCTTTTACACTAGTATGATTTTATACTTTAAGTTTTTAGAAGCATTAAGTTTTTAATTTGTCCATAAACGAATAATTTTACGTTTAGAATTAAACAAACCAGTGTACTTTTTCATTTAGTAATTTAGTTTAATAAATTTACCAGTGTATTAATTTATATTTAAAGCGTAGTGTAGTAATTTAGCACAATTTAACATCAATCAAACAGTTTTTGGTTTGTAAATTCGCATAGTTGGCAATGTTTTAAATTATAAGATTGCTTTATTTTAATTTCGCTGCGCGTCTCACTCGTCGGTTTATTTCTTGAAGGGCGGAAAGAATACCTTCCAGCATAATATCTTCCGCGACGCACGGCGAGAAGTTATTTTTTCCGAAGATATTTTACTGGAATGTATTTTTGCAAAAGTTATTCTTGCAGAAGAGATTCTTTCCGAAGATATTATGCAGAATGTATTTTTTCCTAGCGCCTATATAATTTGCAGAAATTTGAGGTGGAGTCGGAGTCGGAGTCGGTGGAATTTAGTGTTTGCCTTGTTTTTCCTTCCATTACGTTTTGTCGGGGCCACATGGTACGAGTTGAGTTTTATCGAAAAATATCGTCATTGACTCTTCTAAAAAGAAAATCTTAAATTAAGTTTAAATTTTAAAAGGTAAATTTGTTCGATTTGAGGTTTTGCTTAGGTTGCTTAGGTCGGACAGTGTAGAAGGTGTAGTCAGGTGTGGATGTCTTTTTAAGCTTGCCGGATCATTGTATTTCCGCGGTTCCCAAACTTACAACTAATAAAAAAACACAAAACTTTTAACTTTATTTCTTTTCATCTAATGATCAGATAACAGAATTAATATTTTACTAAGAACAGTCTATGTATAGTTTAATTCTACTGTTTCATAATTTCATTTTCTTTTTCTTCATCAACAACATCAAATCCGCGACTTTATCGCCGCCAACATAAACTACAATTCTAACAAAATATCAACAAACATACTATCTGAAATAAATTTAAACTCTAAAAAATAGCGCTTATTTAAGTCAGTTTTAAAACTTCCTGAATACACCCAAAGAATCGACAGTTATTTGAGACGGGAGTAGATTGTTCTAAGGTGTAACTACCCTATTTGCAAAAGAAAATTTTCTTGCATTAAGTCGGCTTTCTTCAACAGCCAATTTACCACGGGTGGACTGCAGGTTAAACTTGAAAAATCATTGGCTTGCAAATTGTTTAAGCTATGTATAATTTTAAAGCACTCATATAAATCAGTTTTGTCTCTTCGGTCCTTTAATCTTTCTAAACCTAGGTAATTCAGTCTGTTCATAACCAAAAGGTAACAACTTGCATTTATAAAACAACCTCCTAGTGAAATTTTTTTTCACTTTCACAATGCACTTTTTCCAAAATGTTTATATCTTTTTGTAAATAAGGGTTCCAAACTGCACTAGCGTACTCCAAAATTGGCCTAACATAGAACTTATATGCTCTGAGAAGATTACTTCTATAGTTTGACTTAAATGTTCTAAAAATTAGTGATGTCACTCTCATAGCTTTTTTGCTGTGATTTCACAGTGTTTAGAGAATTTCATATCATGGGATATATAAACACCTAGGTCACGCACCAATTCTGTAGTTGCAAGTACGTTATTACCAAGCTTATATTTACAAATTAATTCTTTGCTATGATTTGAAATATGAAGAACTTCACATTTATGATCTGATAATTGCAATTGCCACTCTTGTGACCAGCTGTATATTATATCTAAATGTTTTTGAAGTCTTAAGGTTTGAATGTGGTAATCCTTGGATGAAGATTTTGCAAACAACTTTATATCATCTGCAAAAAGTCTAATTTGTGAGTTCTTAGTTCTTAACACAATCAACAATATCATTAATATAAATAAGAAAAAAATGGACCCAAAACAAAACCCTGAGGACCTGAACTTTTTACAGGAAATGTTTTGGATGCTGAGTCATTAATTACAACTTTATTGTCCCGCCCAAACATTTGACTTTCTTACAATGAGTCTTCTAATAAAACGACCTTGGGGTAAATTTACTTTCGGAGCGAAATGACCTTTGGGTTTATTTTTTCTGAAGCCTAAGCGAACCCTAAAAACCTACACGTCAAATCAATGGTCATTAGTTCAAATGTGAAATCAATGGTCATTTTACGAGAATGTCATTTGTCTCCAAAGCTAAGCTCATTCGACCGCAATTTTTTTTGGAATTGAAACATTACTGGGAACGCCATCATGCTTTCGAAAACACAGAAATGGGTCAGAGGATTCTCAGATCGCAATATTCCTAAGACCTAAAAATTTGCACGTTTATAAATAACGTTATCCATTTTTTATCTTTTTATGAAATGTGAAAAATAACACTGTTTTGATTGAAATAAAATCAAACAACAATATAAAGGATTAATTTAATTAATTATGCAAAGAAATAAAAAATAAAATACGCGCATTGTTACAATTTTTTATTTTGTGCGAGGTGGTTTTGGGGCGCGACGCTCGAGTAAAAAAAAATCATTCCATTCGATTTCGCTCCCATATGCAGCAGTGTTTTCTTTATATATATTTTTTTTTTTTTATTTTTTCATTTGGAATGGATTTACTTTGGACAAATAAAAGTGTTGCGTCTGATGAGACCCCTGGGGCCTATTTTCATAAAAAGACTTTTGTAAATTTTCATTTCACAAACTTCTTGCCTATTTTTTGTAAATCACATGATGAGGATATACGACACGGCAAAAAATATCGATTGTTTAGCGGAAACTAAATGACTTGGTTCCGACCCAATCAGAGCAGCTGCGGCGCACGATGCTCCCCCTGCAATTAACATCCTCAAAAACCTTTATCGTGTATTTTACAAAAAAATAGGCTGGGATTGATTTGTAAAATAAAAATTTACAACGGTTTTTATGAAACAGGCCTCTTGGTTGAAAAAATTTTTTTTTCTGATTTTTATTAAATAACCATAAAAATAATTCTAGTTTTTTCTACAAAAAAACGCTCTGTTTTTTTTATTTAAAAAGTAATAATTTTACTATCGAGGATCACTTAAAATTCACCATTTTATACTTAACTTGTCACAGTTTTTTTTATAAAAACTCAAATTATAATTCATTTTCATGCACAATCAAATATTCTTTTTAGAGCATATAATATAAAAAAATATAATTTGTTTGCTATTTTTATCTTAAAGGAGAAAGTATACTAAATCATGGTGTATTTGTATTGCTCTTTAATTAATACTAATTGATGTATCAGGTCACACTGAAAAAAATTTTATTGCACCAAAAATCAACGGTTAACAAGCTATTAACACAAATACCGCTTGATTATTTCCAATGTGTTTTTATAGACCATTTTTAAAAAAAAAACATTTCTACTAAACCGATATTAACAAAACTTTTTAGAATTCATGCTAAGGTACCAAAAAACTTAAATTTTAAATTTGGTTCAATTACGAAAAGTATTAGATGAATAATGCCATTTTAAAAATATCATATTCCAAAAATAATGTTTGGTGTTTGGTTTATGATGTGTTTTAGAAGATTTTTGTAATTGCAAAATGTAAAACTTAAAGAAGTGAAATGTTTTTTTTAATTAGCAGTTACCTTTTTTTAAAGTAAAATTTTGAATAGCTAACAAATAATACCAGAATAACAACAAACAAAAACACACCAAAAAGCAAACCAACTATAAAACACAAATTATTATTTTTTTTTTTGAAAATGACAGTACTCATTTAATACTTTTTTGAATTGAATCAAATTTAAAACTAAAGCTTTTTGGTACCCTTGCATTATTTCTATTATGTTTTAATAATATCCGTTCAATAAAAATTTTTCTTTAAAAAAATGGTGTACAAAAACAACATTGGAAATAACCAAGTGGTATTCTTCTTAATCACTCGTTAACAGTTGAGAATAATTTTTTTCTCAGTGTGACCTAATACATCGATTAATATTAATTAAAACGCAAAATAAAATGCACCATGAATTAGTATACTGCACCTTTAATGATAAAAACTAAAGGTCTTCGAACTTTTTGTTTTTAAAGTGATTTGGTTGTTTTTATTTTTGTTTTAATATCTTTGTAAGGAATTACCGGTTTAATAAAGGTGTTGAAAATGTTTATTAGATCACTTTTACTGAGAAAATAGTAAAAATGCATAGTGTTTTCTGCCCGCACGATACTTTTTGGGTGTTAAACATTTCGCCCAAATCTGGATCAAGTTTTCCAACATTTTTTCCTTTGCTTCATGTTTTTAGCGAAAAAATCGAGAATTTTTCTGTACAGAAAACGTAATATCCCAACAAATACTACATCAATCTTTAAAATCAAGGTATTAAATTAAAGCAGAAAATAGCAGTTTTTTTCAAAGCATAATTTGTAACTTAATACTTTGTACTCATTGAGTAAACTTTCAAGTACATAATTAAAGAAAAAACGCCATTCATAAGCTGTTGTCTTTTGCCAACGGCCTTCGTTCAACCCTGGTCATGTCCGTCAGGCACGCTCCTCGCTTTTCTCACCTCTTCCTACTCTCGGAGGAGATCTGCAACCGCTGTGGGGTTCGCCCAAAAGTCTTGGTCCCAAGGTCACGCCATTCATATTTCCCGAACCACTGGAAATATTTTAGTGAAAAAAATTTTATGGGCTATTGGGGGCAGGGGTAAGGTTGTCACAAAAAATTATTAAAGTTTGACTCGGTAGCGCACCATTAAAGGAGCACTGTCACAAATCAAATTCCTATAACGCCCGAACCGGACTGCTCCTTTAATACTGAACCGATTCAGCTAAAATTTAAAAATGTTGTAGCCTTGTAGTGGAGCACTCTAAATACCAAAGTTGAGTTAGGTAGGTTTGGTATTAAAGGAGCAGTCCGGTTCGGGCGTTATAGGAATTTGATTTGTGACAGTGCTCCTTTAAGGTCAAAGATTTTTTTTGCGAGATGTAAATTTTTTACGCGCATTGACTAAATTTTTTATTTTGCGCGAGGTGGTTTTGCGGCGTGAAAAGAAAAATTAAAAAAAAATTATTGCAATCATTTTCTGTCCCATATGCGGCAGATTTATTCATTTACAATAAATATTTATTTTTTTATTTTCATTGGAAGGGATTTATCGGGGTAAATATAAGGGTTTCTTCAGAATGCGACCTCTGGTCTTTTTTCTTTCCATCTAGCCTTTAACATTATAAATACACTTCAACATTTCCAGCTGTGCGGAAGTGTGTTTTTGTCTGTTTTTGTTTGTGGAGCCAGGATTGTTTATATATCAAATCAATTAAATATATATTTTGATACTCGACTTAAACTATCCGAAACAATTAACGCAAAGAATATAGTGCCATCAGCCGATGCGTAATGTTGCGCGATTTTAAAACGGCACACGTAAACCATTGTGAAAAACCAAGCGCCTTACTTATTTTGAGAAGAAAAGCTCTCTAGACCGAAAATCTAAAAATTCTCGCAGCAAAATAAAAAATTTAGTCAATGCGCGTAAAAAATTTACATCTCGCAAAAAAAATCTTTGACCTTAAAGGAGCACTGTCACAAATCAAATTCCTATAACGCCCGAACCGGACTGCTCCTTTAATACCAAACCTACCTAACTCAACTTTGGTATTTAGAGTGCTCCACTACAAGGCTACAACATTTTTAAGTTTTAGCTCAAATCGCTCAAGTATTAAAGGAGCAGTCCGGTTCGGGCGTTATGGGAATTTGATTTGTGACAGTGCTCTTTTAAAGGTGCGCTACCGAGTCAAACTTTAATAATTTTTTGTGACAACCTTACCCCTGCCCCCAATGGCCCATAAAATTTTTTTCACTAAAATATTTCCAGTGGTTCGGGAAATATGAATGGCGTGACCTTGGGACCAAGACTTTTTCTCGGGCGAACCCCAGTGGGTTGCAGATCTCCTCCGAGAGTAGGAAGAGGTGAGAAAAGCGAGGAGCGCGCCTACGGGCATGACCAGGGTTGAACGAAGGCCGTTGGCAAAAGACAACAGCTTATGAATGGCGTTTTTTCTTTAATTATGTACTTGAAAGTTTACTCAATGAGTACAAAGTATTAAGTTACAAATTATGCTTTGAAAAAAACTGCTATTTTCTGCTTTAATTTAATACCTTGATTTTAAAGATTGATGTAGTATTTGTTGGGATATTACGTTTTCTGTACAGAAAAATTCTCGATTTTTTCGCTAAAAACATGAAGCAAAGGAAAAAATGTTGGAAAACTTAATCCCGATTTCGGCGAAATGTTTAACACCCAAAAACTATCGTGCGGTCAAAAAACAATATAATTTTCACTATTTTCACATTAAAAATGATCTAGTAAAGCATTTGCAACACCTTTATTAAACCGGTAATTCCTTAAAAAGATATTAAAACAAAAATAAAAACAACCAAATCACTTTAAAAACAAAAAGTTCGAAGACCTTTAGTTTTTTTCATTAAAGGTGCAGTATGCTAATTCATGGTGTAATTTCTATTGCTGTTTAATTGATATTAATCGATGTAATTATTTTTCAACGGTTAACGAGTTATTAACAAGAATACCTCTTGGTTATTTCCAATGTTGTTTTTTATATACCATTTTTCAAAAAAAAACTACAAGCTACTGAACAAATTTCTACTGAATGCACTACAAATTTTTACTAGAAATCATACTAGGGGGCCAAAAAAGCTTGAATTTAATATTTAGTTGAATTCTAAAAGGCATGAAATGACTACTGTGATTTTCAAAAAAATATTAAATTTGTTTTTATATTTTGTGTGTTTTTTTGTTTGTTGTTATCCTGGTACTATCTGTTAACTAATTAAAGTTTTAATTCAAAAAAGGGAAATTACATACAACAAAAACATTTCACTTCTTTAAATATTACATTTTGTTATTATAAAAATGTTTTAAAATACACCAAAAACCAAACACCAAACATTATTTTTTGAATACAATATTTTTAAAGTGGCATTATTCATCTAATACTTTTCAGAATTGAACCAAATTTCAAATTTAAGCTTTTTGGTACCTAGTATAAATTAAGTTTTGTTAATATCAGTTCAGTAGAAATATTTTGTTTTGAAAAAATGGTGTATAAAAACACATTGGAAATAACCAAGCGGTATTCTTGTGAATAATTCGTTGGCCATTGGGAATTAATTATGGTGTAATACAATTTTTTTCTTAGTGTGACTTGATACATTGATTAGTATGAATTCAACAGCAATAGAAACTACACCATAAATTAGTATACTGCACCTTTAAGATAAAAATAGCAAACAAATTATATTTTTTTATATCATATGCTCTAAAAGATATTTGATTGTGCATGAAAATGAATTATAATTTGAGTTTTTATAAAAAAAACTGTGACAAGTTAAGTATAAAATGGTGAATTTTAAGTGATCCTCGATAGTAAAATTATTACTTTTTAAATAAAAAAAACAGGCATTTTTTGTAGAAAAACTAAATTATTTTTATGGTTATTTAATAAAAATCAAAAAAAAAAAATTTTTCAACCAGAGGCCTGTTTCATAAAAACCGTTGTAAATTTTTATTTTACAAATCTCCGCCTATTTTTTGTAAAATACACGATAAAGGTTTTTCGACGTGTAATCCAGGGGAGCATCTGCGCGCACTGCTCTGATTGGTCGGAACCACGTCATTTCATTTCCGCTAAACGATCAATATTTGCCGTGTCGTATATCCTTCATCATGTAATTTACAAAAAATAGGCGGAGTTTTGTAAAATGAAAATTTACAAACGTCTTTATGAAATAGGCCCCAGGGGTCTCATTCTGACGCAACACTTTTATTTATCCCGATAAATCCATTCCAATGAAAATAAAAAAAAAATATATTGTGAAAACACTGCTGCATATGGGAGCGAAATCGAATGGAATGATTTTTTTTTACTCGAGCGTCGCGCCCCAAAACCACCTCGCACAAAATAAAAAATTGTAACAATGCGCGTATTTTATTTTTTATTTCTTTGCATAATTAATTAAATTAATCCTTTATATTGTTGTTTGATTTTATTTCAATCAAAACAGTGTTATTTTTCACATTTCATAAAAAGATAAAAAATGGATAACGTTATTTATAAACGTGCAAATTTTTAGGTCTTAGGAATATTGCGATCTGAGAATCCTCTGACCCATTTCTGTGTTTTCGAAAGCATGATGGCGTTCCCAGTAATTTTATTCAATTCCAAAAAAAAATTCGGTCAAATGACTTTAGCTTTGGAGACAAATGACATTCTGGTAAAATGACCATTGATTTCACATTTGAACTAATTGACCATTGATTTAGCATAGGTTTTTAGGTTTCGCTTAGGCTCAGGGAAAATAAACCCAAAGGTCATTTAGTCCGAAAGTAAATTTACCCCAAGGTCATTTTATTAGAAGATCATTTGTAAGAAAGTCAAATGTTTGGGCGGGAAATTAAAGTTGTAATTAATGACTCAGTAACCAAATCATTTTCTGTAAAAAGTTCAGTTTCTCAGGGTTCTGTTTTGGGTCCATTTCTTTTTCTTATTTATATTAATGATATTGTTGATTGTGTTAAGTACTCACATATTAGACTCTTTGCAGATGATATAAAGTTGTTTGCAAAATCTTCATCTAAAGATTTCCATATTCAAACCATAAGACTTCAAAAAGATTTAGATAGAATACACAGCTGGTCACAAGACTGGCAACTGCAGTTATCTAATCACAAATGTGAAGTTTTTTATATTCAAAATCATAGCAAAGACTTAATTTACAAATATAAGCTTGGTAATAACGTACTTACAACTACAGAATTGGTGCGTGACCTTGGTGTTTTTTATATCCCATGATATGAAATTCTCTAAACACTGTGAAATCACAGCAAAAAAGCTATGAGAGTGACATCACTAATTTTTAGAACATTTAAGTCAAACTATAGAAGTAATCTTCTCATAGCATATAAGTCCTATGTTAGACCAATTCTGGAGTACGCTAGTGTAGATTGGAACCCTTATTTACAAAAAGATATAAACATTTTGGAAAAAGTGCAACAAAATTTCACTAGGCGGTTGCTTTATAAATGCAAGTTGTTACCTGCTGGTTATGAACAAAGACTGGATTACCTAGGTTTAGAAGGATTAAAGGACTGAAGAGACAAAATTGATTTATATGAGTGCTTTAAAATTTTACATAGCTTAAACAATTTGCAAGCCAATAATTTTTTTAAGTTTAACCTGCAGCCCAGCCGTGGTCATCCCTTTAAATTGGCTATTGAAGATAGCCCAATTAATGCAAAGAAATTTTCTTTTGCAAATAGGGTGGTTACACCTTGGAACAATCTACTCCCATCTCAAGTAACTGTCGATTCTTTGGATGCATTCAAGAAAAGTTTTAAAATTGACTTAAATAAGCGCTCTTTATGAGCTTTTAAATTCATTTTAGATAGCTATGTTTGTTGATATTTTGTTAGAATTGTATTTTATATTGGTGACAATTAAGTCGCAGATTTGATGCTGTTGATGAAAAAAAACGAAAAAAAGAAAAAAAAAACAAATGAAGTAACAGTAGAATTAAACTATGCATAGACTATGCTTAGTATAATATTAATTCTGTCATCTGATCATTAAAAGAAAAAAAAATAAAGTCAAATGTTGAAGTAATTTTTACGTTGGTCAAAATTACGTGGAACCAAAGCAAGGACAACTATGATCCGGCAAGCACTAAAAGACACCTACCACACCTACTACACCTACTACACCGACCGACCTAAGCAACCTTAGCAAAACCTCAAAATCAAACAAAACATTAAATTTAGCTTGATTTTAAGGTTTTGCTTAGGTTGCTTAGGGAAATTTTTAGAAACAAGAGGAGTTTCACCCCTCGGTTGGTCGGTCGGTGTAGTAGGTGTAGTAGGTGTGGTGGCGCTAGGAAAAAATACATTCTGCATAATATCTTCGGAAAGAATCTCTTCTGCAAGAATAACTTTTGCAAAAATACATTCCAGTAAAATATCTTCGGAAAAAATAACTTCTCGCCGTACGTCGCGAAAGATATTATGCTGGAAAAAGGTATTTTTCCGCCCTTCAAGAAATAAACCGACGAGTGTAGACGTGTACTCAAAATTAAAATAAAGGAATCTTATAATTTATAACATTGCCAACGATGCGAATTTACAAACCAAAAACTGTTTGATTGATGTTAAATTGTGCTAAATTACTACACTACGCTTTAAATATAAATTAATACACTGGTAAATTTATTAAACTAAATTACTAAATGAAAAAGTACACTGGTTTGTTTAATTCTAAACGTAAAATTATTAGTTTATGGACAAATTAAAAACTTAATGCTTCTAAAAACTTAAAGTATAAAATCATACTAGTGTAAAAGGCTTTAAAACAAATTAACACTTAGTTTTAATTAAATTTATTTTTCCTAATGCAAAACCTTGAAATCGAGCGAAATTGTATTGTAATGCATTTTTTAATAATGTTTTATTAAAAAAATCTAATTTTCGTTATCAATGGTTTGTAATGTTTTAAATACTATTCTGTTAATTCTATGCTAAAGCAAAAACATAGAA